>JXCR01084966.1:127278-137807 GCA_002079205.1 Phalaenopsis hybrid cultivar | reverse complement strand
TATATATATATATATATATATATATATATATATATATATATATTTAACATATAAAATTATAAAAAATATGATATTTATCCTGTTTTTTTTAGGATAGCAACGCGTCTCTTCCCAAGAATCGCGTCTCTCTCTTTTTCGCAAATCGCAGCCTCCTTATAGAGGATTCGCGAATCTTGCTCGCTGGCCCCGATCCCTTCCTGTTTCGCGACTCCTCCCTCTCCAATTTCCGATTTCGTGAAATTGGGCTCCTCCCTCTCCGGTTTTTGCGAAAAGCTTCCTCCCGTTTCGCGAAAAAGCTGGCCCCTCCGCCTCCCATTCGCGACATCCAGGAAGCCTTCTCCCATTTCTTCTTCTTCTTCATTTTCTTCTTCTTCTTCCATTTATTTTTCTTCTTCTCCTAATTTTCCTTCTTCTTCTTTCATTTCTTCTTCTTCTTCTTCTTCCACTTCTTCTTATCCTATTTCATTTTCTTCTTCTTCTATTTTATTTTATTTTATTTTATTTTTTTTATTTTTTTTATTTTTTTATTTTTTTCTTTTTCTTTCTTCTTCTTCTCCTTCTTCCATTTCTTCTCGGCCAAACCCCGCCAACCTCGACGATCTCCCTTCATCTCGCCGGTTTCTGCCTTGCCGGTGTTGTATCTTTCGCCGGACCGAAACGACAACGAACTTCAACATCTTTCGAGAGGGTGCGAAAGACTCTCATTTTACCTGCAAGTTTCCGCCGGGCTTATTTAGGCGTCGTGCAAACTACGCGAAGGTATAACCTTTCTTTCCATTCGCATTTTATTTCCTAGCCGGCCTTAGGTTGTAGGCGTAATAGGCGTGTGGGTTCGATCGCCCATACGGGGTGTGTGCGCTGGCATACGCCGACGCGACGGCATACCCATGTGATGAATCGATTGTTTTCCTAGAGATGATTTATAGGATAGGATCCCCTCGCGCAACTAATTTTCCTACGATAGCCGAGTGAATCATATTTGACTGTTAGCCTTAGCACAAATCCTAGAGGTTGGAGCTCCCTTCGCTCTTCTTTGCTTTGGTAGTCCCGATCTTTTAAAAAGATAGAAAAGTAGATCTTTGCAAAATGAGAAAATGCGAGTCATTAGCTCATTTTGCAAAACTCGGAGGCGTCATGAAATCGGGAAGAGTGTTGTCACTAGCCCGTTTCACGACGAGATGGAGAAATTCCCCCTTTGGAGATCCAGGGAGAACTTCCCCCATTTGCTTCACCAAAGCAAGGACGGCAATTACCATCTTTTTATATATTGATCCTAAGTTCCCCGGTAAGGTCGTTAGCACGAGAATGGCTTCCTATCACATGTTTATGTTTGAATGTTGCATTTTGTACNAAAAACAAAATGCAAATTTAAGCAAATCCCATTTCACACCTCTTTGTCTGATATCATTGAACGTTTCTATCCTTTTGAAATCCTTGAAGATAATATTTCTTGATTTTTATCAAGAGTTTTCTTAGATGACTTTAGTCATTTAAGATGTAATTAATTATAGGGGTTTTCCCTTATAAGAAGCTTTTCTTGAACCCTGCTTAATATAAACCCTATTTAATTTTTCATATTAAATAGGGGAATTTGTCGGCAAATAAAATAGTTTCGCAGACTAAACATATGTCATATATTTCTTAGCTTACTTGATCGAGTCTCACCCTCAAGCCATGTGTTTATCCTTCAGGAAAGATACAAAATTTGAGGTGAAGCGCTCTTTCATTTAAACTATGAAAAATATGGGGTCAATTTGATTTTCATATGCTTCTAAAGTTAAATCTATATGAAAATTAAACGTCCTTCGAAAGCAGGTGACAGGATTTGGATTTTAGTGACCGACAGCTTCCTATGGACAACTCTTTAACCAAAATAGTGTCGACATGCACCCAACTCTGGTGCCTAGGCACTAGAACAGGACTTTGCTCCGATTAGCAGTGTTTCATGCTTTGTTTGATCCTCTATTCTGCATTCTGCAAAATAATAACAAAACCTTCCTCAAAGCATAATATAAACATTTTAAAATAGGAGAATCATGATACAAAATATGTTTAATTCAAGTGAGCTCCCTTTTTAGATTTTGTTGAAGTTAAGCTAAAGATAGAGTGATGTGGTGTTCTAAGAGATTGTTAACCTAAACATTATCTTTGTGATCATTTTGATAATTTTTGGATTATTTAAATATTTAATTTTTGTATTTACTATTTATAGAGATTGAATTAAGAGGCAATTATACCTTTCTAAAGTACTTCAAATTTTCCTAGAAAAGTTATTTTGGAATTTACACGACTTTAGAAGATTAAAAAAAATGGTGACTTATAAAATATACTTTTATTTTATATTAATTATTTATCATAAGTTTTTAATTAAAAAAATAAATTATTAAGAACTAGACTTGGGTGTTATTTTAGAAAATAGAGCTCAACTTTCTAGCCTCCAATAAATTTTCCTTTCTATTGTAATTTTTATTTTATTTTATATAAAATTATAAAAGTTATTTTCTTAAATTTATTAAAGCTCCTCATTTTATACTATCTCAATCAGTAGAGACCCCACCTACACTTTACAGGCTACATTCTCTAACTAAGCGGCATGTTGCTAATATAGGGACATATAAAATATTAAGTGTTTTATTTAACTAGATCACAACCATTGATTTTAAATTAAAAAAATTAATGAGACTCGAATTTAGCCTTCTACCTTTAGCTAAAGGGTCACAACCACGNAACTACGCGAAGGTATAACCTTTCTTCCCATTCGCATTTTATTTTCTAGCCGGCTTTAGGTTGTAGGTGTGACAGGCGTGTGGGTTCGATCGCCCACACGGGGTGTGTGCGCAGGCGTAAGCNTTAGGTTGTAGGTGTGATAGGCGTGTGGGTTCGATCGCCCACACGGGGTGTGCGCCGGCGTAAGCCGGCGCAGCGGCACACCTATGTGATGGATCAATTGTTTTCCTAGAGGTGACATATAGGATAGGATCCCCTCGAGCAACTAATTTTCCTACGATAGCCGAGTGAATCATATTTGACTGTTAGCCTTAGCACAAAAATCCTAGAGGTTGGAGCTCCCTTCGCTCCCCTTTGCTTTGGTAGTCCCGATCNATAAGGGTGGACCTAAAAAGACTTTGACATGTTGTATAAAAAATAATCTTAATTTATTGAACTAAATGAAAATATGACATTCAATACGGCATNATAAGGGTGGACCTAAAAAGACTTTGACATGTTGTATAAAAAATAATCTTAATTTATTGAACTAAATGAAAAATGACATTCAATACGGCCCAATGGAGAAAAAAAGATTCATGTAGCCAACCCCACTTAGTGAGATAAGGGCTTGTTTTTGTTGTTGTATATATAAATTTCAATGATATTTTTCAAATCAAATATCATCACCGAATTCATAATATATGTGCAAGCGAACAAAAAATGATATTTAAAAAAAAAAAAAGTGAAAACATCTATCAACATATTCATTCAAATAAGGCGAATTCATATANTTTTCCAAATCAAATATCATCACCGAATTCATAATATATGTGCAAGCGAACAAAAAATGATATTTAAAAAAACAAAAAGTGAAAACATCTATCAACATATTCATTAAAATAAGGCGAATTCATATTACTTCAAGTCTTATATATTTTATTTTTAAAATAATTCTTGATTCAATTCTTGCTTTAAAATTGCATAAATTGCGTTAAAATATGCANATTTTATTTTTAAAATAATTCTTGATTCAATTCTTGCTTTAAAATTGCATAAATTGCGTTAAAATATGCAAAGTTACTTAACATTACTAAATATATGAAATTAAATGTTTGCATGTGCTATGGTTAAAGTGCTAAATGTTTTAACAAATTGTCTGGGAATGTTGTGTGGGCTAGCTCAAAATTAAATATAATTTACCTGCTTATACTCTACCAAATTGACTCAGTGTTTAAACTTAAATGGTATGAGAATATTGCGTGGTGGCAAATAAAATTTTTACTTAAATTGCTCTTATTTTGAAAGTTTATATATTTTTTTAATCTGCACTTATCTTAAAGTTATAAATTCTTATTTTTAAAATCAAATTCAAGTAATCAAATTATACATACTCTCAAGGGAATGATAATAAGTCTCACTCCGATCTACANAATGGTATGAGAATATTGCGTGGTGGCAAATAAAATTTTTACTTAAATTGCTCTTATTTTGAAAGTTTATATTTTTTTTTTAATCTGCACTTATCTTAAAGTTATAAATTCTTATTTTTAAAATCAAATTCATGTAATCAAATTATACATACTCTCAAGGGATTGATAATAAGTCTCACTCCGATCTACTTCCTCTTAAAGTTTGGATTTGTCGAGTCTAGTAAATTTCAATAATGTTTAAATCATAAATACAAATTTGTAAGTCTGAATAATTTAGTCTTATTATTCTCTTAATAAAAATTAGAATTGATAAGACTAATGTTTAAAATATATTAAATCATCAAATGTCAAAATAAACTGCAAATATAAGTGTTTTAAATGTTCACTTCCCTGATGATGATCGAGTTGATAGAAGATTTCAACTGTAGGAGCCTATTTTCAAAATTATGGTTCAAAGTGGATTTAAATAAACTCAAATGACACACACACACATATATACATACATACATACATACATACATACATAATTACAGGGCATGCCATAATTGATAAGGTTGATGTACAATCATATGTCCATATTAAGTCCAAGCCTTTACAAGCAAGAAGTCAACAAGGTTCAAATCAAGCAATGAAATCTCAGGCTGCCGTTTTGGNGTTCAAACAAGTTTGAAATTGTTTGATTTGTTTAATTTAATCTCGTTTAGGTTGATTTAGCTTGAAAATGGTTTAAAAAGTATAGAAAATAAAAAAAAAAGCTTCAAAATTTGAAAAAAAAATATTAATGCACATTTTAAATTACAGGTTTTACAAAATAAAAACTAAAAACAATAAAATTTGATGAAGTTACATGTAAATTTATAATCAAATTAAAATAAATTAAAATAAAATAAACNCTTGAAAATGGTTTAAAAAGTATAGAAAATAAAAAAAAAAGCTTCAAAATTTGAAAAAAAAAATATTAATGCACATTTTAAATTACAGGTTTTACAAAACAAAAACTAAAAACAATAAAATTTGATGAAGTTACATGTAATTTTATAATAAAATTAAAATAAATTAAAGTAAAATAAACAAATAATGAAATTACAATTTACAAATTTACAAATATATAATGACATGTGACTAATTCTGAAGTTATCACTTTCCAATTGCCACCTGAATCATGATCATCAAATCATCTTTAGAATTTGGATAAATCTGCTCCAACTTTGACAGTGTCAATTGTAAAACCCCAAAGCTCTCTGAGCCTGCAAAAAGTGAACAAGATGGGCACAAAAATAAAAAAAAGCAACAGAAAAAAATGCAACTAACAACTTATTACAATAATAGAGAAAAGAAACTAACACAAAAAGAAAATAAAATAATTTACGGGAGCTCAGAACTTATCTGGTATAAAATATTAAAATTTCGTCATAAGTTTAGAATATATAAAAATATATTTTGAAACTGGTTGAATTTTAATAATAACTGAAATTTCTTAATGCTCTGTAACCAATATCTGGAAATCAAAAATATCAAAGAGGGAAACACATTTATTAAAAGCCAACCNTTAATGCTCTGTAACCAATATCTGGAAATCAAAAATATCAAAGAGGGAAACACATTTATTAAAAGCCAACCATAATAATGGAATGAACTAACAGCAGAGTAATAACCCTTGAGATGTTCATAATATAGGAAGCTTCTCAAACGAATTCAGCATATTTACTAGTGACAATGCTAAACAAATTTATAATTAATTGCCGACAGAAGAGATGGACAAAGTGAAAAAGATGAGAAACAACATAACCAAGTTGAAAAACAAGTAAAAGAAAATTTTAAAACCTTACCCAAATCAAAAGCAATCTCAAGGGCTTCATCCACAGAAGGACTCCACACCTCCATATGCAATTTATGTGCCAAGCTTATCAAAAGGCNAAAGTCCTATAGCTAGACCTAGGCTACTAAAGAAATTTCTAGACCTCAACCAAAAGTGAGGTCAACAAATCTACACAGAAATGATTTTATTCCTAAGGCAGATGAGGATAGGGAAACCATCAGAATTGTTAAGGTTGCACTGACGGTGATGAAAGAAAAATTAACTGCATGCAATATCTATAAACTATTGGGGAGTACAGTTGTATGTGGAGTTCATTCTGTGGAGTCTAATGATGATAGTACAAAATTATGGTATAGAAGAAATCTGTTGCATAGTGTTAAAAGCTGCAAACTCAATCTTTATAAGTTTTGTGTTCTTGGAAAATAAACTTATGTCAGTTTTATGACTGGAAAACATAAAACTGAAGTGATTCTTGATTATGTGCATTCTGATGTATGAGGTCCTACTAGGGAATCATCATTGGGAGGATCTCAGTATTTCATTTAATTTATTGATGATTTCTCCAGGAAAAGTTTGGGTGTATTTCTTGAAGCAGAGATATGAAGTATTCTCTAAATTCAAGCTGTGGAAAGTTGAGGTAGAGAACCAAACTAGCAGAATGATCAAGTATTTGAGGTCCGATAATGGCACAGAGTACACATATTCGTAGTTTTAGAAATTCTGTGAGGAGCATGAGATTCAGAGGCATTTTTCAGTGCATAAGACACCACAGTATAATAGTGTGGCAGAAATGATGAATAAGACCTTAACTGAAAGGGCAAAATGCTTGAGACTGAATGCAGAGCTTCCTAAGAGTTTCTGGGTAGAGACTGTGAATATGACATATTATCTCATCAATAGATCATATCGGGCATCGTTGGGTGGCAAGGTCGCAGAAGATGTGTGGACAGATAATCCAATTAAATTCGATCATTTACAGATTTTTTGTTGTCCTGCTTATGTGCATGTACCTGGGAGATGAAAGATCAAAACTTGATGCAAAATCCAAGAAGTGCATCTTTCTGGGCTATAAGAAACGTGTGAAATGATATAAGTTTTGCGATCCGATTGGAAAGAAGATGGTGATCAGCAGAGATGTAGTTTTTTATGAACAGTTCATATTACAACAGAATCAAGACAAGGTGCAATGGAACAATTCCAATTCATATGCAGTGCAGATGGATTTAGAACNGTTTTGAAAATACAATAAGAGATGATCCCATCTTGTAATTGAAGGATCAAGCAAACTTTGGGCCTCCTTATGCTCTTCCCAAATTTTATTCATGCTTTTGAATGACTTAAAGTTCGTTTTAAAAAAGTTATTGAGGGGGTAGATGCACTTATATGATTCTTAGCTATAGAGCAATGATTTGAGTTAGGAGAATGGTTGTAACTAGTTTTGGAGTTGTAGTGAGTATTTCTAGTGCAAGGTTTTTAATCTATTTCTATTCTGGTGAGTTCCATACATGAATTAATTATTTGGCTTGGTTTCTTTTTTGGGCTTTCCTTGGGTAAGCTTCATAGATGAACATGGCTTGAGAATAGTCAGGAGAAGTTTTCTTAGTGGCTATGAGCTTTTGGGGTAGCTGGTGAAGTGGGCAAGCCATTGGAGAGTGAACTAAGGCTTTTCCTTGTTTGATTTGGCTCAATATAGTACTCCAAGATATTGGGATAACTAGGGGTGATTTGGTTAATAGTACTCCAAGATGTTGGGATAACTAGGGGTGATTTCTGTTGGCATCAATTTTTGGATGTCACTAGTGTCGACAAATTTTATACGTCGCGCCATGCACGAAATTGGCTTGAATTGACCCGATCACAGCGAGCTCGTTCAAATAGCCCCCGGATGACGAAATAGACCGCGCCGATGCGTCCGGAACGTCAAATTTAGTCAAGAACGATGCCCATTTCGCTGCGAGGATATATTCAGAAATGACGAGCGAGAGAGTTGTGACGATTGCTACTACTGGGGGGAAATCTGTCTCCTTTTCCCCTAGTATTTTTCGTGCTCCCGAGGGTACTATAACCTTCGGTTCGTTTGAGCACCCTGTTCAGATTACCTTGGGTAATCCTACGCCTTCTGAGGCTATTGCTCTGTGCCCTCCACCTAAAAAGGGGAGTCGAGCACATAGAGCCACTCTTGCTGAGGTAGCTCACATCGAGCCCGTCCCTTCCTCGAAGAAGAGGTCTGTGCCAGATGATGATGTGCCACAGCACCCTTCAGTCTTCTCCAGGCTGTCGGGTCGTCCCTCCGTATTTTCACGGATGTCGCTGCCTTCGACAGGTCAGTCTTCTGGCAGCTCTGTTGCTGCCATTGTTTCCCCCGATGCGGTCTCGGACCCTGTGGTCCCGGTTCCCTTTGAGGTTGGGCCCGCTCCCAAGTTGGGAAGGAAGGCCCGGAGAAACCGAAACAGGTTGCTTAGAGCCCAGCAACAGTTTGTTACTTCTACTGTCTCAGTCCCAATCCATGAAGATTCCCCTGCTGCGGTCTCGGACCCTGTGGTCCCGGTTCCCTTTGAGGTTGGGCCCGCTCCCAAGTTGGGAAGGAAGGCCCGGAGAAACCGAAACAAGTTGCTTAGAGCCCAGAAACAGTTTGTTACTTCTACTGTCTCAGTCCCAATCCATGAAGATTCCCCTGCTGTGGTCTCGGACCCTGTGGTACCGGTTCCTTCTGAGGTTGATCCTTCCCCCAAGTTGGGTAGGAAGGCCCGGAGAAATCGGAACAGGTTGCTTAGAGCCCAACAACAGGCATTTACTTCTACTGTTTCAGTTCCGATTCACGAAGAGTCTCTGACTCCCACAGATCAGAACCCATTTTCTGTGCTTTCTGGTTGTCAAGACTATGTCCCTGCTAGGATTGCCAGGAAAGTTCATCCTCCTCGTGGTGGTGCAGGCCGTTTCAGACATGCTGTCTATATTGATAAGGCTACCACAAGCCTGTTATCTAAGAAAATTGTGGGGGCTGTTTCCTCTTTGAGGGGAAAAGGGCCCATTTCTGAGAGGGAGCTCCTCACCCAGATTTCTGAGACATCTGAGCGGACCGTGAGAGAACTCCTTTGCTTCCCTCACCCTCGAGGTCGTCGTAGTAGGATGTGGGCTTCAACCCGTCACTCTACTACTCGCTGAGGGGGACTTCCTTCCGTTGCACATGGGGTTAGGCCTACCGGGGTGTTATCAGGAACCCCTAGCGTGGCGCTCAATCCCAATGCACCAGAGTTTGTTCCTGCTGTCAAGTCTACTGTTGTAGCGGCACAGTTCGCACCTGATGTACCTGTGGAAATTGATAAAAAGAAAAATATTGCTGCTTATGTGCCTTCTTCTTCTTCTTTGATTAGAGATAATGTAAGCTCCTTTGTTATGGAAGGTGAGAGTTCTGGGGCATGTCCCCAAGATGATTCTCACTACTTGTATCAAAACAAGTATTTGCGGAAGGGATATCGTCCTGAGCCACCTTGGAGGCGTTGGGTCCGAAAGTCACCCACCTCCTTTCCTATTGAGGCTCCAGCTCCAGTTTTGGAGACCGANTATTTGAGGAAGGGATATCGTCCCGAGCCACCTTGGAGGCGTTGGGTCCGAAAGACACCCACCTCCTTTCCTATTGAGGCTCCAGCTCCAGTTTTGGAGACCGGTGAGCCAATCCCTGAGGAAATCGTTCCTCCAGTCGATCATATCCTGGAGCCATTATCAATTGATCCCAAAATGGTGTCCGATATCGATCCTAAGGGTGATTTATCTGGGGATTGCCTACTTACTCCGAATGACCCGTCTGGGAATTTTTCAGATATTTCAGAGGGTTTCCTCGATGAGGATGACCTCCTTGGTGAGGAATTCCATGACTTTGAGATGGCCACTGGCCAGGTCATGACGGTGACCACTCGAGCCCAGAGCTCGAATATTGAGGGTCGTACCCCTGATCCCGTCGAGGATGACCAACATGAGGCTATCGAAGCTCATGGCGGCCCCACGGTTGATCAAGAAGATCAGAGCAAAGATGAGCTGATCACTCACTTGCAAGCCCAACTCTCCCTTCTTGCTGCCCAAGTAGTGGCATTGCAAAATGAAAGGGCAGGGTCTGATGGTGTTTCCCTCCCCGCTCCGGGTGAGGCACGCCCCGCTGTTCCTTCAGCACCTTTGGCACCTTCTCGACATGTTCATGTCACTTCTTCTGATGTTGCCCAGCACGAGCATATCTCCTCTGATACACACTTGCAGTCCTTAGTTGATGCTAAGATCAAGGCTGCATTGGCAGCTCAGCAGGGTGAAACTGTTGTGCAAAGGGGAAGACCTTATCCCGAGGCATATGATTATATTTCGTATCCTCCGGGGTTTGTTCCCCCTCGTTTTAAAAGGTTTGACGGCTTTGGCAATCCTCGCCAACATATAGCCCAATTTAGAGCACTTTGTTGCAACGTTGGCAACAACGACGCCCTCTTACTTCGACTCTTCGTCACCAGTTTGGCAGAGTTTGCTTTTGAGTGGTATGCCGACTTACCTAATGGCTCATTCAAAACCTTTACTGAACTGGAAGATGC
>JXCR01084966.1:105831-119020 GCA_002079205.1 Phalaenopsis hybrid cultivar | reverse complement strand
TCACCCCATGCCCCCTATCAATGGGCAATATTTGAAGAGATACTATGCTTAGATGCGCCCTTTATTTGAGGCACTTCACTCATAAATTGATTATTCAAAGCTTCATGTACTTTGTAATTCAGTTCTTGAGTAATAAAATGACATCCTTATATTTGTCTCCTGTCTGAACTGCTTGTAGTGATTTCCTTACAGCTGTTGAGGGATCGGGCATAGTCTAGGATGACATGTGGCACCCAAGAGAGGTCTTGTGCATCTCTTACAACCAATTTCTGAATTGCTAAACAGGAAAAGTGGAAGTCCTACGGGCGGCTTATACCTGGTGCAATCGGTAATCGGTATGAGAGAAGCCAAACACTTCTCTTGTCTTTTTGTTTGATGCCTAACTTCGAGCAGACTCAAATGAGCCTTTCTTACTCACTATAAATGAGCGTGGTAGAGATCCTTGTCCTATTCTCGTAAATGGATAGGGAGGTTGCCTTCTCTTTATAAAATTTTAGCTCGGTCTGACGACTAAGTATTTCTTTGGGTAATGTATATTTCCCAACTAATTCTTGCAATGCCTGGGTTGATGAAAGTCTATCTCAATTGATATTTATCTGTGGTGTGGCATTCTGCTCACCATCTTTACGCTTGATGCGTCGACCCTCAGGTCATAACATGTTTCTTTCAAGAGCTGCCTTACCTTTGGTGCGGCACTCTGCCCACCACCTTTACGCTTTATGCGTCGACCCTAAGATCCAGGTAGTCCTTCCTTTTAAAGTTGACTAGCCTTCTTGGTGGGCATGTTATACGATATACCGTACACCCACTTTTCTGTGCTTTATTGCACATAAGAGAGGTCTTGTGCATCTCTTACAACCGATTTCTGAATTGCTAGACAGGCAAAGTGGAAGTCCTACGGGCGGCTTATACCTGGCGCAACCAGTGATCAGTGTAAGAGAAACTAAGTACTTCTCTTATCCTCCTCTTCGATCCCTTGATTCGAGAGGATCCAAACAAGTGTGTCCCACCCATTATAAATGAGTATGGTAGATACACTTTTCCCCGCTCATCATAAATGAAAGTGGAAGATGCCTTCTTTTAGAGGATTAGAGCTTAGCTTTATAACTAAGCATTTCATGGTTAAGATATATTACCTAGCCAACCTTTTACAATGTCTCAATTAACGGAAGTCAATTTTGGTTGATATTTGCTTAATACAGGAAAGCCACGCCCTTTCCTAGCATTCTTGTTTGGATACCCATTCTACATAGGGTCCAAATCCAGCACCTTTCTACGGATATGCTCGTCACGCTCACTTCAAATGAGTGTGGTGTATTCCCTCTTACGGGATATGTTTTGGTTTTTTGCCTTATGGCTAAAAACTATTTGGCGGGTACACTCTATTTTACCCAACCCCTCTTAGGTGTCTCGACTGACCGAGGTCAAGCTTGATTGATACCTTTTTGTGCGGGAAGCTATATCCATTCCTCACCACCTCTATTTGGTTGAGCACCCCGAGTGGGTCCGAACTAGAGTTTCCCACTCACTTCAAATGAGTGTGGTGTTTTCCTCTTTGAGGGATGTCTTCTGGGTTAACCTGAGAGCGATATACCCTTGTGGTTAGAGAGCTGTGTTTTAACCAACCATTTTTGGATATTGCAATAATTCCTCAGCAAAGTTAATTATATCAAATCTTTGGTAGTAGTAATACATATAGGGTTGGTATGTTCCATTCATCCACCCTCTTTGATAATTTTGACTCAGTCAATCCCCATTGCCTTGTCAGATCGACATGTCGTACCATGCTTAAAATTTGTCTATTATCTATCTGATCCATGTTCTTAGTCAGAACCACTTTTAACGCCTGACATTTGCCCCGATATTTTCCCCGATGAGAATTGCCTTAGCCAGTTCTTGCAGGAATTATCTGTTGAGCTATCCCGAGAGATAGCTACTTCGCTAGGCCAAAGGGACCTTTTAGGGAGACTTTGACAGCCTTATACTTTGATACATCCCGAACCACATGCCCTTTCGAGTTGATTCATTTACAAAAGTATTCCATCTTCTGAACCCACCTTNGGGGAAGTATACGACGATTGACAAGCTGACGACTCCTTTTAAAATAAAAAAAGAGAAAAATGAACGGAAACATAATGTTTAAAATATATTAAATCATCAAATGTCAAAATAAACTGCAAATATAAGTGTTTTAAATGTTCACTTCCCTGATGATGATCGAGTTGATAGAAGATTTCAACTGTAGGAGCCTATTTTCAAAATTATGGTTCAAAGTGGATTTAAATAAACTCAAATGACACACACACACACATATACATACATACATACATACATACATACATACAGGGCATGCCATAATTGATAAGGTTGATGTACAATCATATGTCCATATTAAGTCCAAGCCTTTACAAGCAAGAAGTCAACAAGGTTCAAATCAAGCAATGAAATCTCAGGCTGCCGTTTTGGTTTTTTTTTTTTTTTAAGGCATTATGGTTATATCTTCTTGTGCAGGGCTTTCGCCCTGTAAGCCTTATATCCCTCCTAGTTGTGTTATGTTTTAATGCCTTTATATTTATCTCTATTGGACTAACACCTCATGCCTTATATTTTTCTTTGTTAGGTTATTATCCCAAGTTTTATATTTTTCTAGTATTTGTGATCACCTCATGCTTTGTATCTTTCTCTTCTAGGTTATGACACCACGTCTTGTATTTCACGTGGTTGGGTTATCATCTCATGCTCTTCAGCTCGACTACCATATCAGTCATTTGGTTTATCACTCCATGTCTTATTCCTTTTTAGCATATTATCATTTAAGTCCTATATTTCTCTCGAATAAGGTTATTAGTCCATTTCCTTTCTTTTGGGTTGGGTTATCACTCATTATCCTTTTTTCTTCTTGGTTTATCAATCTACGCCACATCAATTTTCAGCATAATCACACTGTAAGTTCCATATTTATCTCGAACATTTGGTCACTTTATGTTCTGTTTCTTGATAGCTTCAAGAGCGAGTTCTTTTGAAGATCATAAACACCATTTAACAATTGTCTTAAGTTCAGATCTTAAAAACACAATTAGTGAGAAAAAATTATGCTACAATTTTGATTTTTAGCAAGATGATGAATAGATAATTTGTCTAAAATAATTTGTGGAATATAAAACATCAGAGAGAGAAAGATTTAGGAGGTTATAGGATGCCGTTCCACAAATTAGAGAGGTGAAATCATCAACAATATTGATAGGGGTAGAAAAGTTTTTCAGAATGATTAGTTCAAACGCAATGGTAGCGAGAAAGGTGGTCTGAATATAATTATGATTATCGCCATTTGTTTGGGGCCGCGTTTATCTCGTGGCGCGACCCCAAGCCTACATTTTTTTTTTTTTGCGTTTAGTTGTGGCTTTTTGGCGGCGTGTGCAAAAATTTTCACGGAACGCGGGTTCTACCCTACGGCCCGCATTTTCGCTCTGTTTTTTTACTCGCTACTCTTCCCTCTCTTCACGGTTGCAATATGAATGTTCGGATTGGTTGAAGTCGGCGAGATCACGGCTGGAGATTGAGGTAAGCAAACGACAGAGGTAGGCATAGAAGAAAATCAATCTTGAAATAGAACAGTTAAAGGTAAGAATTAATTCTTCTTTGCCGTCGACTGGGGTCTTGGGCCGGCAGCTTACAGAGAAATTGATATTTTAACTTCTTTTCAGCGCTACTTTTTGACTTCTTTTCAGCCTTGAAGATCATTTGTTGGTCTAATTTTTTATGCTAGTAGTTCCCAATTCCTTCGTTGTTTTGGTAGAGGATCAGCTTTGAGGGGGCTTTTTGATTTGTTTCAAGTAAATTGATTGAAAAGTGAAGCTTACTGCTTCTGCTTGTTATTATTTACTCTTTTTTTCTTTTATTCAATTTGTTATTACAAATTAATGGAAAGGAATGTGATGGTAGAGCAGCATGATCATTAGAACTGGAGTTAATTGCATATTTGCGCTAGAGCTGTGGTACTCATGTTTTGTCTTCAGAACAATAATTTCAGAGCTTAAAATTTGAATTACAAACACGTTTCAGACTTGCAATGAGTCAAAGGATCATGGCGACCAAAGCTCAGAAGCTTTTGCAGTAGAAGCTGTACTATTACCAGCCTCAAAATCATCGATTGAAGCAGCATGTTGCAATACAGTTGAGGATGGAGGTTCAAAAAATAGTTTTTTTGAGCCTGCCTTCTCCTAAAGCCCCGAAGGACTTAAATTTTTGCAGTGCAGAAGCTTTATTCATAATGGGCCAGTGAACAGTTGAACTAACTGAGGACTTAAATCGTTTTTCCTTATGTTTTTTTGTGTCCAACATAGTTTATTATTGCATAATGAATGAATATAGATATCCCTTGATCAGTTGGCTTTATAGGTTTTGTTGTTTAAAAAAATATATATTTAAATTTGTTTATTCATTTGAATTAACAAGCTTTAGTTACTCTTATTTGAATAAGCATCTCAGTTATTCTTTAAGCATGTTAATTCATTTGCTGCCCTATTTGTTGATGAGTTTCCAATAGAGAGATCTCGTGCGATGAGTTTATAAGAAAAGATCATGCATTTTGTGAGGTTTATATCTTATTTTTTATACTATTTTGAAGTGGATTTTTAATGCAAGTATCAAATGTATTGCTATGACAATTCTGTTACAAACAACATTACCACGTAGGGACAGAATGATTATTTGTTCAGAAACAGCTGACGCATAGTCGTTTTCAAACTGCAAAAAATAAACAATAAGCCAGCTTATCCGCAACAGTTTCTGCGCAGCAGCTTCCTGGGGCAGCTCCTGCGCAACAGCTAATTGATATGCTGCAGCTACCCCAAACAGACCCTAAGTGGTCCAAAATTAGAGCTTGAGGTGTTGAGAGATCAACGATGACGAAGAACTTGCGAGAGAGCCATTGCAATGTTAGGAATCATAAAATTTGTCTTCTAAATGAACTTGCGTGCCCTGAGAGGAGATGCAGGTTAACTTCATTGACATACTTTTGCCAAACAATCAGTTTACAATGATTTGTAAGTGTTTGTCATTTCTCTCCTTTTTTTTTTAAAACATTTTACATTTTTTTTCATATTTCATTTTTCTACCAACTCATAACTTTATGTAGGGTGTCAAATAATAGTGTAGTTTGCCGACAAGTTGTAAATTAACTTAATCACAATCAATTTGATAAATAAAGGTTTTTTACTGTTGTAAAATATTTCAAACAGTTTAAATTATTTTGTTAAATACAAAAGTTAATTCAATCATATTAAACTTGATAAGAGTTGGATTTTCTTTAATACCTGCAGATTACTTTTCTACATATTTATTCAAAAAATATTCATATATTTAACTTTTAAATACCATCAGATAACTTGATATTTTGTTAAAAAACATTTATTTTTGGTGCAGTTAGTGCCATAAATTATAATTTTTATAATACATTTGCTACTTATCGAAGCAACCTTAGGATGTTATTTCGTTCTAAACTCACACGTGGCTAATTATAGACAAGTCGAATATAGGCATGTAATATACTGACACACGTGGGAGAGTGTTGAGTGACTGAAGAGCATCTTCATCCTGCATGTTTAGGAAATCTGAACGATTCCCTTTTACTTTTATTCCCAAAATGACATAAGTGTCTGTTCTTACTATTTTTACTTCTCTATTCTTTGTTTTTGACAATTTTTTATAATTTGGGGTTCATTAGTAAACTATTGCTGTCGTAAGAGGCCTATTCTAATCGGCTAAAACTTTTATAAACAATGACCGAAAGTTTCTGCTGATGCGTACGCTAATATTTAATTTGTAGAAACAGGTAGGAGTGTATTCAGATTCATAGGATTTTAAAATATCATCATATCAATATCATCATATGCATACATAAATATATTATGAGAACATCATAACTTATTAAATAAAAGTATAATTCTTGCGTTTTCTAGCACAACCTTTCTTTCTCCTCCAGAGTTGCACACCCCAAACGACTTTTTTTTTTTATATTGTTTCATAAAAATGAAAGGTACCTTAACATTTATTAAAAAAATATCTGTATTTATCCAACAAATGGAAAATTGATGTAATTTAGACTAGACTTCTTATAAAACTGTCATTTTCCTACCTCCAATTAATTTTACATATCTATTTTGTGAATAGTAAATACTAAATGAAAAGTACTGTAAAATTCCGTTCTTTATAACTATAACATTCAGAGGAAAGGCGTAGGACATTTACCAGCACAAGCTTACAGAGAAAACTTACACTGATGTAGACCACTGAGCTTTAAGCTTAGAAAAGCCTAATATTACATTTACTTAAACCTTTTTAAATCCAACCCCCCAAATCTTCTAAAAATACTAACTCCCTACTTTTTCTATTTATGTTTTAAACCCTGGACTCTTGACTGGGCTCAGCAGGAGCAGGTGGGTGACAATTGAGGTCAAGCAAAGCGGCTGGACCTGGCTTGGAGTTAGCATTGTGTGCCGAGCAAGAGGACTTGGCAAGCTGCTGTTTGAGTTGGGAGATGAGGATCTGGTTCTCTTGGTTGAGCAGCTGCGCCTTCTTCCTTAGCCTCTCATTCTCCTGCATTATGTAGCAGTTCTGCAGGTACAGCCTTGAATTGATCCTCTCCATTTATCAATTCTGAATCTTCTAAATTTATCTGAAATTAGCAGTTTTAAGTGTGAACAGTGTTTAAATTTTGTTAGATTTACATACATATCACTCAATTCTTATGAATTTACATATGTAAAAGTGTATTTCACCTTTTAAAAGTCAAAATAAGGGTAATTTTTATGTGATATGAAAGATATAGGTGGTATATATGAATGTAAAAGATTANTCAATTCTTATGAATTTACATATGTAAAAGTGTATTTCACCTTTTAAAAGTCAAAATAAGGGTAATTTTTATTTGATATGAAAGATATAGGTGGTATATATGAATGTAAAAGATTCGTGTTCGGCTGTTACATATCTAAATACATAGAAATTTGTGGTATGTATGCCATTAAAACAATAGAGTTGCAGTGATAAACCAAGAGATGTCACTTCAGAATTGAAACATTAGCAAGATAAACAGAACAAAGGTTGTTGATACAAATATGATAGAGAGTGTGTGTGCGTGTGTCTGGAAAGCTTAAGTGGTCAACTGAATTGTATATCCTAATTAAATTTTAAATACATTAATACTTTAAAAAATGGNTGTCACTTCAGAATTGAAACATTAGCAAGATAAACAGAACAAAGGTTGTTGATACAAATATGATAGAGAGAGTGTGTGTGCGTGTGTCTGGAAAGCTTAAGTGGTCAACTGAATTGTATATCCTAATTAAATTTTAAATACATTAATACTTTAAAAAATGGTTTTTTTTTTTCATTTTTTGAACAGAGAATTTTCCTTGTCCGTCTAAATAAAGAATACAGAATATTATTCCAACTTATTGAAACAGAGAAAGAACTTATCCTAATTCATGCAAGCCCAAGTAATGATATATAAATTCTCATAAAAAAAAACAAAAATTCACACACTTAGAGAGAGAGAGAGAGAGAGAGAGAGAGAGAGAGAGAGAGAGAGAGAGTTCAAATATCTCTTGGCCTGGCTTACTCTTTTATGTAGCGATATCTCACTCTGTAGTAATAAGAAGATAAGNTAAATAAAGAATACAGAATATTATTCCAACTTATTGAAACAGAGAAAGAACTTATCCTAATTCATGCAAGCCTAAGTAATGATATATAAATTCTCATTAAAAAAAACAAAAATTCACACACTTAGAGAGAGAGAGAGAGAGAGTTCAAATTTCTCTTGGCCTGCCTTACTCTTTTATGTAGCGATATCTCACTCTGTAGTAAGAAGAAGATAAAAACCGCAGAGGAAATACAAAACCTCTAGATTTGTTCTTTGTTCCCAACCCCTTAATCTATGAGATACATGAGCTCTATATATAGAGCGAAGAAAAAAAGGGNAAGAAGAAGATAAAAACCGCAGAGGAAATACAAAACCTCTAGATTTGTTCTTTGTTCCCAACCCCTTAATCTCTGAGATACATGAGCTCTATATATAGAGCGAAGAAAAAAGGAAAAATCTCATAATAATGAGGAGACGAAGAAGGTGAAGGAGCAAGATCTCATGGCGTCACGTGATGATGAGGGTTTGGGTCTGATGATGGGTTTAGTCCGCCCAAGATTCGCAATGATGGGTTTTACTTCTGGGGCCTTCCTTCATCATTTCTTTTCTTTATTCCCCCCCACCCCTTCAAATTTCAAGGAATATTACCATATTTACAAATCTAACACCTTTAACTTTAATTTCTACACATATGAAAGATTTGGGTTGTACAAATGTAAAAAAAAATAAAGTTTAGTTGCTAAATATGTAAATATATAGGAATTGGGTGGTATGTGNAAGGAATATTACCATATTTACAAATCTAACACCTTTAACTTTAATTTCTACACATATGAAAGATTTGGGTTGAACAAATGTAAAAAAAAATAAAGTTTAGTTGGTAAATATGTAAATATATAGGAATTGGGTGGTATATTTGTAATAGTGTAAATGCTTTATGTTTTGAATTTGCTGTTATGATATATTTATTTAGATGCCAGATTAGTATTTGACTAATTGCATACGGCCATGCCTTTTTATGGTATTCTTCATCATTAGTCTTATGGTTATTTGTCTCTGTCTAACCATATGGGGTCCCCTTTTGTATTCTTATTCTTTATCTGTCTCTATGGAGTATTCTTTGGAGCTTTGAATCTATTTTGAGAAAGTATTTTTTACACTTTTATCCAAAAGATTATTCTTTTTGTTCATTTTTTTCTGAATTTGTTTGCATTCATTTTGTTTACTTTTTTTTATTATTACATATTTGGGAAATTTNCTTATGGTTATTTGTCTCTGTCTAACCATATGGGGTCCCCTTTTGTATTCTTATTCTTTATCTGTCTCTATGCGGTATTCTTTGGAGCTTTGAATCTATTTTGAGAAAGTATTTTTTACACTTTTACCCACAAAATTATTCTTTTTGCTCATTTTTTTTCCGAATTTGTTTGCATTCATTTTGTTTACTTTTTTTTTTATTACATATTTGGGAATTTTTTTCAGATTTTTGTTTCATTGAATTCTTTTCAGTAGATAATACTCATTATATATATATATATATATATATATAATAATAATAATAATAATAAATTAAAATTTCATATTGTGTGGTTGGATTTCTTTCTTAAATTTGACACTGATGAACAAGCTAATTCGGTTTATTTGTTTAGGTGAAATAAGTTATTTCCAAATAAAATAATTTATTTGTGTAAATTATTCTATTAAATAATTATACTATAAAGGAAAATTTACATACATATCATATAATTCTTATGTATTGATGTGATGTGAAGTATTTGAATGAAACTTTAGTTGTGNTCCAAATAAAATAATTTATTTGTGTAAATTATTCTATTAAATAATTATACTATAAAGGAAAATTTACATACAGATCATATAATTCTTATGTATTGATGTGATGTGAAGTATTTGAATGAAACTTTAGTTGTTNTGGCGCGACCCCAAGCCTACATTTTTTTTTTTTTGCGTTTAGTTGTGGCTTTTTGGCGGCGTGTGCAAAAATTTTCACGGCACGCGGGTTCTACCCTACGGCCGGCATTTTCGCTCTGTTTTTTTACTCGCTACCCTCTCTCGCTACTCTTCCCTCTCTTCACGGTTGCAATATGAATGTTCGGATTGGTTGAAGTCGGCGAGATCACGGCTGGAGATTGAGGTAAGCAAACGAGAGAGGTAGGCATAGAAGAAAATCAATCCTGAAATAGAACAGTTAAAGGTAAGAATTAATTCTTCTTTGCCGTCGACTGGNCGGTTGCAATATGAATGTTCGGATTGGTTGAAGTCGGCGAGATCACGGCTGGAGATTGAGGTAAGCAAACGACAGAGGTAGGCATAGAAGAAAATCAATCTTGAAATAGAACAGTTAAAGGTAAGAATTAATTCTTCTTTGCCGTCGACTGTGGTCTTGGGCCGGCAGCTTACAGAGAAATTGATATTTTAACTTCTTTTCAGCGCTACTTTTTGACTTCTTTTCAGCCTTGAAGATCATTTGTTGGTCTAATTTTTTATGCTAGTAGTTCCCAATTCCTTCGTTGTTTTGGTAGAGGATCAGCTTTGAGGGGGCTTTTTGATTTGTTTCAAGTAAATTGATTGAAAAGTGAAGCTTACTGCTTCTGCTTGTTATTATTTACTCTTTTTTTCTTTTATTCAATTTGTTATTACAAATTAATGGAAAGGAATGTGATGGTAGAGCAGCATGATCATTAGAACTGGAGTTAATTGCATATTTGCGCTAGAGCTGTGGTACTCATGTTTTGTCTTCAGAACAATAATTTCAGAGCTTAAAATTTGAATTACAAACACGTTTCAGACTTGCAATGAGTCCAAGGATCATGGCGACCAAAGCTCAGAAGCTTTTGCAGTAGAAGCTGTACTATTACCAGCCTCAAAATCATCGATTGAAGCAGCATGTTGCAATACAGTTGAGGATGGAGGTTCAAAAAATAGTTTTTTTGAGCCTGCCTTCTCCTAAAGCCCCGAAGGACTTAAATTTTTGCAGTGCAGAAGCTTTATTCATAATGGGCCAGTGAACAGTTGAACTAACTGAGGACTTNTTACCAGCCTCAAAATCATCGATTGAAGCAGCATGTTGCAATACAGTTGAGGATGGAGGTTCAAAAAATAGTCTTTTTGAGCCTGCCTTTTCCTAAAGCCCCGAAGGACTTAAATTTTTGCAGTGCAGAAGCTTTATTCATAACGGGCCAGTGAACAGTTGAACTAACTGAGGACTTAAAATCGTTTTTCCTTATGTTTTTTTGTGTCCAACATAGTTTATTATTGCATAATGAATGAATATAGATATCCCTTGATCAGTTGGCTTTATAGGTTTTGTTGTTTAAAAAAATATATATTTAAATTTGTTTATTCATTTGAATTAACAAGCTTTAGTTACTCTTATTTGAATAAGCATCTCAGTTATTCTTTAAGCATGTTAATTCATTTGCTGCCCTATTTGTTGATGACTTTCCAATAGAGAGATCTCGTGCGATGAGTTTATAAGAAAAGATCATGCATTTTGTGAGGTTTATATCTTATTTTTTTATACTATTTTGAAGTGGATTTTTAATGCTCAAGTATCAAATGTATTGCTATGACAATTCTGTTACAAACAACATTACCACGTAGAGACAGAATGATCATTTGTTCAGAAACAGCTGACGCATAGTCGTTTTTNAATAGAGAGATCTCGTGCGATGAGTTTATAAGAAAAGATCATGCATTTTGTGAGGTTTATATCTTATTTTTTATACTATTTTGAAGTGGATTTTTAATGCAAGTATCAAATGTATTGCTATGACAATTCTGTTACAAACAACATTACCACGTAGGGACAGAATGATTATTTGTTCAGAAACAGCTGACGCATAGTCGTTTTCAAACTGCAAAAAATAAACAATAAGCCAGCTTATCCGCAACAGTTTCTGCGCAGCAGCTTCCTGAGGCAGCTCTTGCGCAGCAGCTAATTGATATGCTGCAGCTACCCCAAACAGACCCTAAGTGGTCCAAAATTAGAGCTTGAGGTGTTGAGAGATCAACGATGACGAAGAACTTGCGAGAGAGCCATTGCAATGTTAGGAATCATAAAATTTGTCTTCTAAATGAACTTGCGTGCCCTGAGAGGAGATGCAGGTTAACTTCATTGACATACTTTTGCCAAACAATCAGTTTACAATGATTTGTAAGTGTTTGTCATTTCTCTCCTTTTTTTTTTAAAACATTTTACATTTTTTTTCATATTTCATTTTTCTACCAACTCATAACTTTATGTAGGGTGTCAAATAATAGTGTAGTTTGCCGACAACATGTAAATTAACTTAATCATAATCAATTTGATAAATAAAGGTTTTTTACTGTTGTAAAATATTTCAAACAGTTTAAATTATTTTGTTAAATACAAAAGTTAATTCAATCATATTAAACTTGATAAGAGTTGGATTTTCTTTAATACCTGCAGATTACTTTTCTACATATTTATTCAAAAAATATTCATATATTTAACTTTTAAATACCATCAGATAACTTGATATTTTGTTTAAAAACATTTATTTTTGGTGCAGTTAGTGCCATAAATTATAATTTTTATAATACATTTGCTACTTATCGAAGCAACCTTAGGATGTTATTTCGTTCTAAACTCACACGTGGCTAATAATAGACAAGTCGAATATAGGCATGTAATATACTGACACACGTGGGAGAGTGTTGAGTGACTGAAGAGCATCTTCATCCTGCATGTTTAGGAAATCTGAACGATTCCCTTTTACTTTTATTCCCAAAATGACATAAGTTTCTGTTCTTACTATTTTTACTTCTCTATTCTTTGTTTTTGACAATTTTTTATAATTTGGGGTTCATTAGTAAACTATTGCTGTCGTAAGAGGCCTATTCTAATCGGCTAAAACTTTTATAAACAATGACCGAAAGTTTCTGCTGATGCGTACGCTAATATTTAATTTGTAGAAACAGGTAGGAGTGTATTCAGATTCATAGGATTTTAAAATATCATCATATCAATATCATCATATGCATACATAAATATATTATGAGAACATCATAACTTATTAAATAAAAGTATAATTCTTGCGTTTTCTAGCACAACCTTTCTTTCTCCTCCAGAGTTGCACACCCAAAACGACTTTTTTTTTTTATATTGTTTCATAAAAATGAAAGGTACCTTAACATTTATTAAAAAAATATCTGTATTTATCCAACAAATGGAAAATTGATGTAATTTAGACTAGACTTCTTATAAAACTGTCATTTTCCTACCTCCAATTAATTTTACATATCTATTTTGTGAATAGTAAATACTAAATGAAAAGTACTGTAAAATTCCGTTCTTTATAACTATAACATTCAGAGGAAAGGCGTAGGACATTTACCAGCACAAGCTTACAGAGAAAACTTACACTGATGTAGACCACTGAGCTTTAAGCTTAGAAAAGCCTAATATTACATTTACTTAAACCTTTTTAAATCCAACCCCCCAAATCTTCTAAAAATACTAACTCCCTACTTTTTCTATTTATGTTTTAAACCCTGGACTCT
>JXCR01084966.1:46902-105058 GCA_002079205.1 Phalaenopsis hybrid cultivar | reverse complement strand
ATATATATTTGTATGAATAAATTTTTATTATTAAAAAAAAAAAATAGTGATTTTTTATCAACATATATCTATTATATATATATATATATAATAATAAATTAAAATTTCATTTTGTGTGGTTGGATTTCTTTCTTAAATTTGACCCTGATGAATAAGCTAATTCGGTTTAAGTATCTCTTGTTTAGGTGAAATAAGTTATTTCCAAATAAAATAATTTATTTGTGTAAATTATTCTATTAAATAATTATACTATAAAGGAGAATTTACATACATACCATATAATTCTTATGTATTTACACATCAAACACTTTAGTGTCATGAAATTATGGATGAATGGTGTATTTCAATTTTAAAAAGTTAGCAATACTAATATTTTTTATGTGATGTGAAGTATTTGAATGGAACTTTAGTTGTTGGGTATATAAATACATAATTATAAGTAAGAATTATGTGGTATATTTATATAAATTCCCCTAATAACAATATTCAGGAGGAGAAGGAGAGAATAAGGAAGAAAGAAAAGTTGAAACCAAGCATTAAAAGCATTAATGGAATTGTTCTGTGATAAAATGATGGCAAGAGCTGGCAAAATGATGATAATCCATTAATCCTTCTGTGTGTGGAAGGAGCGTTTGGACCTTATGAGAGCCTTGTGGTGTTCATGACCTGCAACCCTAATTACTGCAAACAGTTTTTCTTTTTTTTCTTTTTTCATTTAATTATTATTATTATTATTATTCTTTTGGTATTCTTTTTTTTTTATTTTTTATTTTTTATTTTTATTTTTTTACAGTAAATGCAGTGCTTCGTCTGCGAGCTTATGAATGGGAGCAGAACCCATGATGGGCTCTTGTGGGCTTGTAAGGGTATTTGAGTGCTTGCTTTACTCTTTTGATTGGACAAATATAATGCATTCTGAACCTTGTATGAATGCTAACTCTCCTAGTAATGCTCATTTTTCTCATTTATTTTTATTTTTATTTTTTTTAAAGGGCATTTACAGACATACCACCCAATTTCTATGTATTTACATGTCTAACACTTAAAGTTTACTTTTTTTATATTTATATCACTATTTTAATTTTTACATAGTGAACCTAGGACGTCAGACGTGTAAAAATTGATATCGGTTAGATATGGCTCATATAACATATAAGGGATAGATCATGGAGCGGAGCGGAAGAATTAGTTCAATCGGGGGAGTTTCGTTATGTGGGTTGGGGCTGCGGGGGCAACGCCCTCGCGGTACGGTTCAGGGGTAATTCTGTAATTACATATTGTACTCTAGGATTATATATATGTCTGTTTGTAATCCTAGGTCTGTATTATGTACTCTTTTCTGAAATTGAAATAAAGTCATTGCTTTGCTCTCAAGGACGTAGACATCTTTGCTGAACCTCGTTAAATCTTTGTGTTTATCTGGATTTGTGTCGATTCTTGTTTTTCGTTACGCTAAATTTCTCCACAAAATTAGTTGGCAAGAATGCAAGCAGGCTGAGGAAAGCTTGGGATTGATTAGAATTACTGTTTATTTATGGAAGGTTTTTACATATATTTCATAAAATTTTTATGTATTTATATTTCTTGTGCCTAAATTTTAATTTTTTTTTTGCATTTATACCACTTTGCTTAAGTTTGAGAAGGTATATATGACTTTAAAAGTTAGTAATAGTGGCATTTTTGATGTGACATGAATGATTTGTGTTCGAGATACAATGATTAAGANAAAATTTTTATGTATTTATATTTCTTGTGCCTATTTTTTTTTTTTTTTTTTGCATTTATACCACTTTGCTTAAGTTTGAGAAGGTATATATGACATTAAAAGTTAGTAATAGTGGCATTTTTGATGTGATAGGAATGATTTGTGTTCGAGATACCATGATTAAGTTCTAAGTATTAGATATGTAAATACACAAGGATTGTGGTATGTATGTAAATTCCCCTTTTTATATACTTCCAATGGTGGATCAAGGCCTCTTTATATTTGAGACAATTTTATGTTATGCATAATTTGAAAATTTTATCTTTAAATTTTACCTTAACAATTATGTATAGGGAAATTTACATAAATACCATACAATTTNTACTTCCAATGGTGGATCAAGGCCTCTTTATATTTGAGACAATTTTATGTTATGCATAATTTGAAAATTTTACCTTAACAATTATCTATAGGGAAATTTACATAAATACCATACAATTCTTAAATATTTGGATGTTATGTTTGAAAATATGGAAGTTTAGGTGCTCAATATGTAAATACGTAAGATTTGTGTGGTATGTATGCAAAAGCCCCTAAAAACTATGCCATATACTCAATTTATAGAATGTTTTATGATACTTAAAATATTCTTTTATTGCAAAAATTAAAGCAATTAACAACGGAAGTTTTTTATGTGTTTATGTTCTTTCTATTCCTGCTTTGNTAAATATTTGGATGTTATGTTTGAAAATATGGAAGTTTAGGTGCTCAATATGTAAATACGTAAGATTTGTGTAGTATGTATGCAAAAGCCCCTAAAAATTATGCCATATACTCAATTTATAAAATGTTTTATGATACTTAAAATAATCTTTTATTACAAAAAATTAAACCAATTAACAACGGAAGTTTTTTATGTGTTTATGTTCTTTCTATTCCTGCTTTTGCTCGACTCGATAATGTATTTTCATTTTTGACACCTCAATTTTAATATGTATTTCACTTTTTAAAAAGTTAAAATTGTGAGACCTTTTTGATGTGATACGAAAGATTCGGGTGTTAAAATGTAAAAAAAAAATTTTAGGTGTTAGATTGTAAATACATGAGTTGTAGTATGTATGTATGTAAATTCNGCTTTTGCTCGACTCGATAATGTATTTTCATTTTTGACACCTCAATTTTAATATGTATTTCACTTTTTAAAAGTTAAAATTGCGAGATCTTTTTGATGTGATACGAAAGATTCGGGTGTTAAAATGTAAAAAAAAAAAGTTTAGGTGTTAGATTGTAAATACATGAGTAGTAGTAGTATGTATGTAAATTACCCTATTTATGGTTTGTTAGATGTTTGAACATTATTGAAGCATTTGTGATGCAACACAACAATTAAATATCAAACTTATAAACATGCAATGAAGATTAATGGTCTGTTTGGGGTAGTTTATTCTGAAACGCGGCTCGTGGGAGTCGACCCGCGACCTACTTTTAGTGTAAAAAAATCAAAATGCGACAGACAGCGTTTTCAAAATTGCACAAACCAAACGGTTGGACATTGTTTTCAAAAATGTCGCCGCACTTATAAGCCGCCACAAACCTGCCCTAAGCATGTGGACGTAACAAAATGTTAGAATCCATTTGATATATATTAATTGTTTTAAAACCTTTCATGACAGGCTATAAGCATCACTCTTTAAATTTAGTAGGGATCATTCTCTAAGCAAGCGTCATATCAGAGGAATTTGTAAATTAAACATTATAATAATTCGACCATTAACATGACATGCACCGTGGCACGGGCTACGGCCTAGTAGGGCCCATTAGCTCTAATTTTTGGCCCATGATGGCCAACTATTTATACACAATTAGTCTTTTAGCNCCCTATTTATGGTTTGTTAGATGTTTGAACATTATTGAAGCATTTGTGATGCAACACAACAATTAAATATCATACTTATAAACATGCAATGAAGATTAATGGTATGTCTGGGGTAGCTTATCCTGAAATGCAGCCCGCGGGGGTCGATCCACGGCCTATTTTAAGTGTAAAAAAATCAAAATGTGGCAGACTGCGTTTTCAAAAACGCGTAAACTAAACGGTTGGAGGGTGTTTTCAAAAACGCCGTCACACTTATAAGCTGCCCCAACGTATCCTAAGCATGTGGACGTAACAAAATGTTAGAATCCATTTGATATATATTAATTGTTTTAAAACCTTTCATGACAGGCTATAAGCATCACTCTTTAAATTTAGTAGGGATCATTCTCTAAGCAAGCGTCATATCAGAGGAATTTGTATATTAAACATTATAATAATTCGACCATTAACATGACATGCACTGTGGCACGGGCTACGGCCTAGTAGGGCCCATTAGCTCTAGTTGTTGGCCCATGATGGCCAATTATTTTTACACAATTAGTCTTTTAGATTATTCACTTGACTAATTTTTAAATCACGTTTCTCTCTTTAATCAAAGTAGGCTTTTCACCTCCTAAAAGAAAATATCTGACTACTGATATATTTATGTTGAAAGTTGATATTTACATTTATATCTCATCAGTGTCATAAATTCATGTATGAAAATGTGTACTTTATTTTTAAGGAAATATTGATGATATATATATATAAGTTCAAAAAGTGCATTTTTCATTTATAATTTATGCTTGTTATACAAAACAAAATATGTTCTTTTAATTCATCTTTACTTATATTTGCCTTCATAGCACAACAATTTGTCAGATGACAACGTTGGTAACTTGCTATAGACGGCTCTAGGATTATGGGAAACTATTCCGTCTAGATGTCCGCACATTTGGATTACCAACCACATCAGCCGCTACATCGCTTGTTGATGAGGAGTATGACTATGTGGCTGCCAGTGGTTGGCCGTCCGGACGTGTTGTGTCCGGAAATAATATTTTCTTGTGATTATGGCTGCAAATTTAGCTCCAAGGTCGTTAACAGTGCGAAAATTGATTTGAATTTTAGCTCGGATCGAGATCAAATAGAAATAAGCTAGCCAAATTATGAGTCAAAACTTTAGATCAANAGTGCTTGCTTTACTCTTTTGATTGGACAAATATAATGCATTCTGAACCTTGTATGAATGCTAACTCTCCTATTATTGCTCATTTTTCTCATTTATTTTTTATTTTTTTTTAAAGGGCATTTACAGACATACCACCCAATTTCTAATGTACATGTCTAACACTTAAAGTTTACTTTTTTATATTTATATCACTATTTTAATTTTCACAAAGTGAACCTTGGATGTCAAACGTGTAAAAATTGATATCTGTTAGATATGGCTTATATACCATATAAGAGACAGATCCTGGAGCAGAGTGGAAGAATCAATTCAATCGGGGGAGTTTCGTTATGTGGATTGGGGCTGCGGTGACAACGCCCTCGTCGTACGGTCCATGGGTAATTATGTAATTACATATTGTACTCCAGGGTTATATATATGTGTGTTTGTAATCCTAGGTCTATATTCTGTACTCGTTTCTGAAATTGAAATAAAGCCGTTGCTTTGCTCCCAAGGACGTACTGAACCTCGTTAAATCTTTGCGTTTATCTGGATCTGTGTTGATTCATGTTTTTCGTTACCAAAATTTCTCCACAAAAGCCGTTGACGAGAATGCAAGCAGGCTGAGGAAAGCTTGGGATTGATTAGAATTACGGTTTATTTATGGAAGATTTACATATATTTCATAAAATTTTTATGTATTTATATTTCGCGTGCCTAAATTTTAATTTTTTGTTTGCATTTATACCACTTTGCTTAAGTTTGAGAAGGTATATATGACTTTAAAAGTTAGTAATAGTGGCATTTTTGATGTGATATGAATGATTTGTGTTAAGAGATGCAAAGATTAAGTTTTAAGTATTAGATATGTAAATACATAAAGATTGTGGTATGTATGTAAATTCCATTTTTTTTATACTTGCAATGGTGGATCAAGGCCTCTATATATTTGAGACAATTTTATGTTGTGCATAATTTGAAAATTTTATCTTAACAATTATCTATAGGGAAATTTACATAAATACCATACAATTCTTAAATATTTGGATGTTATGTTTGAAAATATGGAAGTTTAGGTGCTCAATATGTAAATACGTAAGATTTGTGTGGTATGTATGCAAAAGCCCCTAAAAATTATGCCATGTACTCAATTTATAAAATGTTTTATGATATTTAAAATAATCTTTTATTACAAAAATTAAAGCAATTAACAACGGAATTTTTTTATGTGTATATGTTCTTTCTATTCGTTAATATGTATTTCCCTTTTTAAAAGTTAAAATTGCGATCTTTTTGATGTGATACGGAAGATTCGGGTGTTAAAATGTAAAAATAAAAGTTTAGGTGTTAGATTGTAAATACGTGAGTAGTAGTATGTATGTAAATTCTCCTATTTATGGTTTGTTTAGATGTTTGAACATTGTTGATGCATTTGTGATGCAACACAACAATCAAATATCAAACTTATAAACATGCAATGAAAATTAAAGGTCTGTCTGGGTAGTTTATCCTGAAATGCAGCCCGCGGGGGTTGACCCCGACCTTTTTTTAGTGTAAAAAAACCAAAATGCGACAGACAACGTTTTCAAAAACGTGTATTTAAATTCCCCTATTTATGGTTTGTTAGATGTTTCAACATTGTTGATACATTTGTGATGTAACATAACAATTAAATATCAAACTTATAAACATGCAATGAAGATTAATTGTCTGTCTGAGGTAGCTTATCCGCGGGGTCGACCCGCGGCCTATTTTTAGTGTAAAAAAACCAAAATGCGGAAGACAACGTTTTCAAAAACGTGCAAACCAAATAGTTAAATGATGTTTTCAAAAACACCGCTACACTTATAAACTTATAAGCTGCCCCAAATGTGCCCTAAGCATGTGGATGTAACAAAATGTTAGAATCCGTGTGATATATATTAATTGTTTCAAAACCTTTCATAATAGGCTATAAGCATCACTCTTTAAATTTAGTAGGGATCATTCTCTAAGCAAGCATCATTTAAGAGGAATTTGTATATTAAATATTTTAATAATTCGACCATTATCATGACATTAACGGTGGCACGGGCTACGGCCTAGTAGGGTCCATTAGCTCTATTTGTTGGCGCATGATGGCGAATTTTTTATAAACAATTAGGCTTCGTTTGGGGCCGCTTTTTTCACGCGTTGCGGCCCACAACCGTGATAGATTATTGTTTGGTTCGCAGCTTCGCTATCAAACGCCGCCGAAGCAGGCGAGAAGCGGGCCGCGGTATTGACCCTGCGGCCCCAACTTTCACCTCCCTAATATTCTAAATTGCCCTCGCTAATATTCGAAGAAGCGCCATAAGTGTTCCGTCCCACGAGCATCCTTCCCAGCCCTAGCGATCCTTCCATCGCCGTCCCGCGCCTTCTTCATCGCAATCCAGGTTTTGAACCAGCCCTAGCAATCGCGCTGTCTTTCTGTCTCTACAGGAAACACGCTTCTTCTTCGAACAGCTTTCGTCTCGAGCCTTCTACTTCTTCGACCGCTCAATCGCGTTCCGTCCGAGCCTTCTTCTTCTTCGTCGACCCCGTTCTTTCTGCTTCTTCGACCCCGTGCCTCACAACCTACGTGAGTGGCTTCTTTGCATAACAATTTTTTTTTTCATACGATTTTGCCTACATCTATCATTTTGCTTGGGGTGTTTGCTGAATTCAGTTTGATAGGGAAATTTTCAAATGTTGGATAGGGAAGTTATTGAAGAAATTTGATCAGGAGTTTTCTATTGTCTTGAATGATATATGGCTTGAAATGAGTCTATGCTGAATTCAGTTGCTTGCTTAGGTTTTATCACGATGGTTTCAATTAAAAAAATAAAATTGAAATGACCTTTAGCTTTATTTATAGAAATGCAAAGTTTCAAAATCTTCTTTTTGGCAAATATCTGAAAGTTATGTGTTTTTGGCCTGAGAAATTTGGAGGTAATTGCAGCTTGTGAAAGTTTGGAAAGCCTCATTTTGAGAAATCTAAAATGTTTATTGTTTTGGTTTGAGGAAACCTGCAATTTGTTTATAATTGTTTGTGAAATTTCGAAATGTTTGGTGTATTTGTTTGCTAAAACTTGAAAGTTTTAACGTCTTAAAACAAACAGTCAGCTTCCCCGCAGCAACTTTCTGGGGCAACGTAGCTGCAGCTGAAAAACTGAGAAGCTGCAAATGCGCCAAACAGACCCTTAGTCTTTTAGTTTATTCACTTGACTATTTTTTAAATCACGTTTCTCTCTTTAATCAAAGTAGGCTTTTCACCTCCTAAAAGAAAATATCTGACTACTGATATATTTATGTTGAAAGTTGATATTTACATTTATATCTCATCATATGAAAATGTGTACTTTATTTTTAAGGAAATATTGATGATATATATATATATATAAGTTTAAAAAGTGCATTTTTCATTTATAATTTATGCTTGTTATACAAAACAAAATATGTTCTTTTAATTCATCTTTACTTATATTTGCCAGCATAGTACAATAATTTGTCAAATGACAACGTTGGTAAATTGCTATAGACGGCTCTAGCATTATGGGAAACTATTCCGTCTGGATGTCCACACATCTAGATGACCAACCACATCAGCCGCTACATCGCCTGTTGATGAGGTGTATTACTACATGACGGCCAGTGGTTACCCGTTTGGACGCGTTGTGTCCGAAAAGAATATTTTCTTGTAATTATGGCTGCAAATTTAGCTCCAAGGTCGTTCATAGTGTGAAAATTGATTCGAATTTTAGCTCGGATCGAGATCAAATAGAAATAAGCTAGCCAAATTATGAGTCAAAACTTTAGATCAATTATTTTTTTCAAGTTTATTTCTAGCCATGCAGGCATAGGTTTGAACTGGCTTGAGAAATGCTCGAATTATTATACAAAATGGTACTAAAATCAAATATAAGGAGCTACGAGCTGATTTATAGCTGAAACAAATCCAAATGACTCAATTGGAGCCAAGTTGTTTCTTTTTCGAACTGTGTCAACCTGATTTCAAGTTGGCTCCAAAAAACTCAAATCGAGCCGATTCATTTTGATTTTGAGCTGGATAGAACTCAATTCAATTTTGGGTTGAACTGGCTCGAAATCGAACATAACGAGCCACCAGCGGCTTTCGGTATGAGTTCAATTCAATTGAGCCAATTTCAGCCCCAGCTTGACTCGAAATCAAATATTATAGATCCAATAGCTGTTCTTCAATGGTCCAAAATTGTTGATTCGAATAAACATTACTAATAATACAAATATTTTAAAATTAACTCTATTTATACCTGACAGGGCCTTAAAACAAATATATAGTATCATATTTATCGTATAATTACTAGGAAAAAAAATTATAAAAATAAAAATAAAAATGAACATATAGGTCATGTATTTTATAAATAAAAATTAAATTTTACAATTAAATATTAAATTTTAATAATTAATATTATAATAACTAATTTATATTTTTAATAAATTAAATAAAATGCAATAAATAATTTTATCGTTTTTAAGTTACTGTTGGAAGTTCATTGTCTTTCAATTTTGGCAGTACGCTATATGAATTTTAGGTAAACTTATAGTCAAATTGATAGATTCAACGAGACGAACATATGACACTAAAATTGGTGCAATCTAAATCAAATCAAGCCCGAATTGGGCCATTAAGACGCTTTTACAAGTTTTCAGTGCTTAATTAAAAGATCGAATGAATTTCAAATTTCACAAGCTTATAATCAAATCAAGCGTCTCAATTGAACGAATCCAATGATCCCAAAGTCATTCATTTGTGACATAATTAAGGCAATCAATTGTCCATAAAATATTGTAGAACATATTTATTTTCTTAATAATCATTTTTTATTCCTTCATCCTTACAAATTATTTTTCTTATTTATAGAATATCCTATGTTATTTAAAAATTTGTAAGTCATAATAATTATAATGAACGGTCAAATGGGTGTTCCTATCATATGGTTTCAAAAATAAATGTATCTCAGGTCCGTGCCGTATCTTATATATATCCCGTAAGAGTATCGTGCATCCTAACATAATTATTATTTAAAATATAGTAAACCACATTAAAGACAAATATATTTAGGGTCCATTTGAGACAGTTTATTTGGTGCGGTGACATTTTGAAAACGCATTCGACCTGTTTGGGTAAATTGAGTTTTGACAGCTTATGCGTTTTCAAAACACTGAAAATATCGTTTTCAAACCCACATGTCGAGGTGTGGTGGCAGCTTTCTAGCTGCAATCTGAATTTTCCAAAAAAATAAAAATTTATAGTGGCCACCGCACCTAGCTTATCGACAAATTATTTTTAATTAGTTTATCAGTAGATTATTTAATAAGCTGTAGCTGTCCCAAACAGATTTTTAATCAAACTATGCAGATTATGCGTTGATAATGCGAGAGACATTGAAAGGAATTTGAGTAAATCATAATTGGCTCAGAAATAAAGATTCCAATTTTATTTAAAGCCAAATTTAAACCGAGAAAAAAAAATGATTTCATGCCATTCTTCCACCCATTTAATCAGTTAATATTATAAAATCATTATATGATACGAATTATAAATAATTAGTGAAGTTTTCATATGTCTATTATTGTTAATTAAACAATGGATTCAAATAATATGTTAAAATGCACTTATTTCAACAATTAATCTTAATACTCAAATTTAATCCACATAAAAATGTTATTAAAGTAAAACATAAGGGGGATTTAAGCACCACTTTAAATAGAATTTTAATTACATAGAACCTGAAAAAAGAGGCGCATACCAGTATATCACACAATTCTAATGTATGTATAATATTTTGATGTTAAAATCAATATATAAAAATGTTTCTTTCACTTAAATAATAATAATAATAATAATAATAATAATAATGTGACATTAAAAAGTTAAATGTAATGCCTATCAATCGTACAACAAAAATATGTCAACATGAATCTCGAGGAAATTCAACAGACTAAAATATATGAAATTATGATCAGAGATGACCCACAGAAGGAAAATCAAAAGTCATATCACTGAAAGATCAAAAAGACTCAATTGACCAAGTATAGATCAATTACAATCTGTACTCGAAAGCCGGTCGAACGAAGATAGTTGGAGCCAATGACCATGATCTATCAAGCTAATGGAAGGCCTCAACCAAACTCTCACCCAAACAATGATAGTCACCTCACATGAGTCTCCAAACTCTTCATCAGGCGACAAAAGGTTTTACCATGATATACTCCACAAACAAACCAAAAGACTTATTGCGAAGGGGTGAACTACTTGTCGGATTAAGGGGAATCACTCTCAGTCAGCAACATAGTCTCATCTTGATAATAGAAGCTCATCATCTAGGGTTCAGTAGTCGACAGCTGGATCAAATTAGCCCACTGACATACTCAAGTTGATCGAGCCAAGTCTGGACGATCGAAGATCAATAAGAGTCGTTAGCAACTCCAACTCAACATAATCAGGTAAATGGGCCTTGCAGCACCAAGACCCCATAATCTCAATCAACCGAGTGAAAGGATAGTCGAGCTTGAAGCTCATTTATGTAAGAACCCAAAATACCATGTAACATCCCCATTAAAATAATAGTACACATATAATTATACATAGTGTACCTTCTTTGTCTATAAATAGAGGATCATTTTGAATAAAGTGTTACACAATCTTCTTATTCTACTATTCATTATCATTAGGGGTGAAAACGAGCCGAACACGAGTGAGTTTAGGCTCGGCTCATGTTCGACTCGTTAAAATATATCATTGTTCTTGTTGAACTCGTTTATATTTCGAACACAAAAAGTGTGTTAGCGTTCTACTCATTTGTACGAGTCAAACATGAGTTGTTCGCAAACAAAGAGTCGTTTTGACAACCCTAATCACTCAGCTGCATGATATTAAGAGTTGGGGAAATATTTAAGTCTTACTGTTTATATTACAACATCATTTAAATATAATTTAATATATTTTAATTTTATTTTTTAATTAATAATTTTAATTGATNCTCCCATGTTGGGTTCTAGGTGTTGGCCGTTTATACAACCGCACACCCCCACTCCCCCCTCCCCCCTCCCCCCTCCAGCTCTTCCCGACTAAAAAAGAAAAAGGATGATTTTGCCCCTGTCGCTTTGGTCTGTCTCGGAGGTCCTGAGGTATAAGTCGTGTGAAAGATTGACCATAATACCCTTTGAATGGATCATTGACTGGCGCTTGTCATGAGGGCTTGACTTCGTCGGTCTGGTATGAGCCGAAAGAATATGTGCGGGCTCTCGATTTACTCTAGGCGGGTCTTAGCTTGCCATGTATTATTTGTCAATTACTGGATTTTTTTGAGATTTGTGCTGACATATTTTTTATAGACATATTAAGCTCTCCAATTTTCTTGCTCTTTGATAGGGACAACTACAATAAGGATAAAAGATTCTTAAATTTTAAAAATTTAATTGTATTTTTTATTATTAATTGTGCAATAATTGAGCTTTTCTTGCATTTTGTGCCAAGATCTTTATAAAAAAGGATGAAGGGAAGGAAGAAACTTAACTTTGTATTTCTTCTCGCAAGAGTTGTTTGGACTTCATTTCTTGCTATGGCGAGCAATCGTCCTAAAAAATTAGTCAAATTTGGTGAGGAAGCTAAGTGAAAGGCCTTTGAGGCCTTGAAACAGAGTGTCACACTTTGTTCCGAGGTTGAGAGGAGCAAGAAGCTGACTGTAAAAAGAGCAAAACTTTTTGAACCAAATGATTAGGTAGGATCGTCTAATTCAATATAAGATTGACCTTCAGAAAAGGGACAAACAAAGGAGAGTGATCTCTGAGTGCAGGAGTGTCAGACGATGGACATAGTCCGTGTAGAGGAATGGTCGGTTGACCTATCAGCTTTCGCCCGAATTTCATCTCTGTTGGTAGAGGGGTCAAGGTCAGCATCGACTGTTGGATTGGTGTTGGAGGAGGCTCCCAATCTTCCTCTGACTGATGTTTCCAACTATCCAAGTGATTGCTCCTAATCTTCCTCGACTGATGTGTGCGGGATTGTTGATTATCTTCTTTCAGAAGAACAGAGGATTGATGAGGGAGCTTGCTCCTTTGCCATGTCAGACTTGGATAGGATGATTGGCATTGATTATGCTTATTTGTTATGAACCTCTTTTTATCTATCTCAAAATCTTGTGCTTCATCGTTTTTCTCATTGTGATAGGTCCGCCCTCTGACGATGTGAATGTTAGCCCACCTCCTATGGAGCGCCACACTGATCATGTGGGGGCACCTATTGATTGTGCATCCGTTGAGGGCAAAGGATGATCGGATGATCCACCAGGGAGTAATTTTGAGGTCCATGCTGAGATAAATGGCATGTCGGGATCGTTCAGTTCAATGGAACACTGGTTTTCATGTGATAGGGGAGGCCTTGGTCCGGGAAGCAAATCTGCCTTCCCTTCACAAGGAGCGACGACTATTTGAACAAATAGAAAGGCTGAAGAGCCTGGAGTGGCTGGAGGAAGATGCAGGCTCTATTCATGCTTGGGAAGCTGCACTTCAAGAGGAAGTCCCACTCATTTTTATGTACATGTTGGCCGTTTGGGAGTTGTTTTTAGACTTTGGAGCTCATTTTGAGATAGACATATATGTTTAGATTAAGGAATGAGTCAGTATTTAATCAATTGTCATAACTTGGTTATTTTTTTTACTAAGGCAGTGGATGATAATTTCATCAGGTATTTTCTTTTGGACTAATAAATTGTAGTTGGATGATAACAATGTACATATTTTGTTTATGAAATAAAATTTTGTATTTTTATATCTCACTATGTGTGTCTGATGTGAATTCTTTTATGTGGTTTTATGTGGTGAATGACGATAGTATCCTCGCGACGCTTTAGCTTCCCCTATGCGTATAAATAGAGTTGGTGAAGTTAAAAAGTCTCGCAATATCATTCCAACTTTTCTCTTGCATCTTGCTCTTTTTTCTTCCTCTTATCTAATTGTCACGACTCTCAAGTAGTCCTCTAATTTTTTCAATGTTAGCCCTACTGCAGGGGAACCGCTTTGTATGCAAGTCAAGTGGAGGGTGTCAAAAGGTCATACATCTTCAGAACCTCAGTTGTTCTACGAGAGCTTGTGAACTACTCCAGAAAAAATCTTCAAAAGTCTGAGAAGCAGCTGATACTTCCGACTGACAGAGAGCTGAACCGCCTCAGAGCCAATGACCTCAAGGTGTTGAAGAACATAAGACATTTAAATGCATCCAAAACCTTGAGCAATCACATCGATGACTGGAACAAAGCGAGATGATTGTTGGGATCTGATCAACCCTTGCAAGCTTCCATCGCTAGAAGTTTAAACGTCTACAGGGGTTCATCTCCCAAAATTTGGAGAGAGAACGCATTCTCCGGTTGTGTGGGGTCTCAATAAGCCAAAACTAGTATCTCTCAATCTGTGCAGATCCAAGACTATCCTAGTACTGTTAATCTTCAACCCACACCAGACCATGGTTCGTCTCCTGACGTTGTGTGCCGGCACCACCTCTCAAGGAGGGTTTCGCTCTCGAGAAGCACGTTCACCTCCAAGGGCCGTGATAACTCTCTGAACCTCTGCAATCTGGCTCAACATCTGCTTTGCTTTATGGGTTCTTAACTTCTGCATATCCGCTGCACAAACTCCTCTATGAATTCTTTGATACATTCCACGTTAGCTATGTCTCTCTAATGGTTTTCCTCTTACCATTGCACTCATCATCATGTTGATGACATGAATCTACACTCATCGCATATTTTAGAATGTTGAATTCAAAATTGCCTGGAAGAAACACCCAAGAAATAGAGCATTAAAAAGAGTGAAAGAGTAAAGCGAACACAATAAGAAACAATAAATTGTGTAACATTTATTTATGAAATGAACCTCATATTTATAAGAAAGAGTTTGACCAATTTACACTTTGTGTAGGGCCAATGAGGGGTATTTTTGATAATGTGTATTAATCTGGCCGGGAACTTAAAAGGCCGTTCGGTTGGGTGTTTGACCCGAGCGGTCGTTGTCGGTAGGGCCGGTAGAGACTAATATGGGCAGACTGTTTCATCCGTCTGGTCTACCTCAAGGGGTCCCGAGTTAAAAGTCATGTGAAAATTTCGGCCAGAGTGTCTTTTTAATGGATCGTTGACCACCACTAATCATGAGGGTTAGACTTCATCAGGTTGGTATGAGCCAGACGAATAAGTGCAAACTTTTGATTCACTTCATGTGGTTCTTCTGACTCGCTTATTTCTTTGAGATTTGTGCTAATATATTTTTTTTGTTACGTACAAAGTGAAATATAACTTTCCACACATAAGTTTATAAAACCAAAATATTATAAACATAAAAGATCGATCTCTCGCTTCTATTATTGTAAATACATAAAATTTTGTGGTATGTCTGCAAATTTCTTGCATTTAATGCATGATTATTTCTAAGCATTACGCGAAAAAATAGAAATTTTGAATCCGGACAGTCCCCCTAAAAAATTTCTGGATGAATTTAATGATTATTAAACCTATATTAATGCGACTAAAGTACTTATTTTTACTCAATTAAAATGTGAATTAAATTAAAGAAAATTTCAGATTTTTTTTTAATTAAATTTTATGTTTGAATTGACAAATAATTTCAAGTAAACTTCATATTCTACATTTTGAATTGATTTTTAAATTTAATTTTGAACAAAATTTCTATGAAAAGAATATATATTAGACCCCACATTCACTCTCTTCCCTGCTCCATTGTAGGAGTTATTTTTATATTTTGACTAAATTAGCAAAAAGAAATTAATGAGTTTGAGGTGTAACCTATTGGATTTAATTGAGTGAGCTGCAACTTATTAAAAAATAGTAGTAAAATTCATGAATAAAAATCTAATGTTCAAAAAGCTGCGGTAACTATTACAATTTTTTTTCTTAAAATCAGATCGGAGCTATAAAGCTGTCACCGCACCTAGTCATGAGTGATGAGAAAACGATATTTCAACGACAGCTTTTTGAAAAAGCTACCAAAATACAGTTTACCCAAACTGACAAAATTGTGCTATGGTGACTCGTCGCTGCCCAAACAGACCCTAAATTTTAATGTTTTTTTTTTTATATTAAGAGCGGTAGATATGTAAATCTCTTAGATATTTTTTACATAATTTTCCTTCACAATTAATAGATTTGTACTCTGACAAACGGATGACCTACACCAGTAAGTGCATTTTTCTCAAGTTTTATTCAAGGCAATGGTTTCCCAGGGAAATAATTAACGCATTAGAATAAAGTTTTTNGAGGATGGCGAGGAGAGGGATGAGGGAGAAGGGAAGGCGGAAGAAGAGGGAGAGCTTCATTGCTAAGAGTTGGTTTGGCTCGGCATTTCATCGAACAGATGAAGTGGAGGGAGGGGGGGAAGAAGAAGAGACCTAATTTGGAGGCGAGCGCGGGAGAGGGAGTAACGGTGAATCTGCGGTGAGCTCTGGTTGCATTTGTTTTTTGGATTAAGGCAATGACAAAATGGCTCTTATATAGATGAATAGATATGGGGCATTTGCACAAAAGCCCCCCAATTTTTATGTATTTACATCATGAAGTTAATTACATGGAGACCACCCGAAATATTGATATTTATAATTTTACCATCCAAGTATTTAGATAAAGTTGATATGTATGTCAATACATAGGAATTGATAGGTATATATGTAAACATTCCTAAATATGTGTATGTAAATGAATAGGAATTGAGTGTTTATAATATTAAGTTTATAATATTTAATTGAAATTCATTTGATTAATAAAACAATGTAAAATTGGGTTTAGTCAATGGAATTGTTCAACGAAATGAATTTTGTTGTCTAATCCAATCAATCACCACTCAATTACAGCTCAAGAATTTGAAAATGTTATGGCCATTTAATAATTAGAAAATATATTTTAACAACTTAAAACGCTTCTATAACTATTATATACATGCATACCACACAATTCTTTTGTAATTACAAATCTAACATCCAAAAGTTTCATATTTACATGCATAGTACTCAAAATTTTAATATTGCGTTAAAAATATTACTTTTAATAACCTTTTTAAAGTGTGTTGAATCTAAAATTATCTGGGAGACACATTCGTGGAATAGAGCGTAAAAGAGAGGGAAAGAGAAGAGAGAGCACCATGATGTAATGAAATTACGTAACTTTTATTTATGAAATGAAGTTCTTATTTATAGGGAAGGGTTTGACTAATTTACACTATGTGCCCCTAGTAAAGTAGAATAAAAAGGGGTATTTTTGATAATTTGTAGTAATATTGTTGGGAGCATGAGAGGGCATTCATCCAAGTGGTTGACCCAGGCAGATCATTTAATCCGTATGCAGGGGCAGCCCCAAGTAGGGTTTAGGGAGGGCAATTGCCTCCTCTCAAATTTAGTTTTTTTACTTACATAGAAGGGCAAAATTAGTCTTTGGCCCCTTCTGGAATATTACTTTGCCCTCCATTTCTCTAGCTCCTCCCACGTTGGGTTNTGAATGTTCGTGCTCAAAATATTGCATCGAGATTCGTGCTGGATTATGATGATTTGTTGGTGGCGTATCAAAGAGTCTTTGAAATCAAATAATAACAAGGCAATTTAGAAAGAGAGAAACTTAGAGATTCTATGAAAAACTTTAAGAGATTCTACTGCCAAAACATATAATTTACATTTGAGATATTACATGCTCATGCTCTATCAATAATGCCTTATATATAAACATGCATTATGATATGTATTATAAAAATGACTAAATTATAGAAATACATAGAATAAAAAATCAAATCATATGTAGCCAAGTGCACGGTGAATTTAGATATATGGCATTGAGATCATGTATCGTTGGTGAATTATTACTCTGTCGAAAATTTCTAGTCGGCTGACAAGTACTTTACAGAAGTTGTCTGGTTATTTTGGAGTGAATTGCCCTGACTGATCAATAGGTCAACGAATCTCTCAAAACAGTTTATTTTACTTCAAATAAAAAAAACTTTAATTTAAAGTAAAACTGGTGCTCAACAAAGGCTATGTGAATTTTTACAATGTAGTTAAAAATCAGCTAAATCAGACTCATTTGAAATACGTTACAACTTAGGGCGTGTTTGGGTCCGCTTTTGTTTATCCATATCAGTCGTTTATTTGAAAATGCGGACCGCGGGGTGCGAATTGTGTTTCGCATTTAGTGTAAAAAACTGTCTTCGTTTTCAAATAAGCTGCTCAAACGTAGTTTCCAAGCCGTCTCAAAAATAGGGAGTCGGCGTTTTCAAAATGCCGCCGCAGTAGATAAGCTGGCTCAAATGGAGCCTTAATTATGAGGTACGTTTGGGGTTTAATGTAATTTTGATTTGCATTCCAAATTAATTTAATTAACAAACGCAAGTGGCGTTGGGCTTGTTAGTTGATCACCTGCACCATCATGTACATTTTTAAAGGGTTTTTTCAGTGCATTAGTTGTTCTGTGAAATAACTATCAATTTTAAGCATACATTTAAATTATTTTGTAGCCATCCCAACTATCTCTTTGGGGCAGCTGCATCTTATTGAATAATCAGGTGCGATGACTACTATAAGTTTTTATTTTTTTGGAAAAGTCAGATCGCTGCCAGAATGCTCCTACCGCACCTAGATAGGTGCGGTGTGAAAACACTGTTTTTGACGTTTTGAGAACGCATAAGCTGTCAAAACGCAGTCTATCCAAAAAAGTCAGCCGTGTTTTCAAAATGCCACCACACCAAATAATTGGCTATAATTAGTATTAGATCAAATAATATGAAGCTAATCCTCAATTAGGGCAGGATTAGTTAAAATGAGATTAATTATTTTCTTAGCCTACAAAAAAGGATGGTTGAATATTTCTATGATTTGACCATAGTGCACATGTCTGCCTAGTGCCTTCCTCGGCAAATAATGTCCCCAGTTGAAGCATGCAGTTTATGCAAGCAACTTTATTTTATAATGGTATTTAGGGAGTTGACACGGTTTTGGTTGAGAGTTACTGATGTGATATTTCTCTACAGATATTTGTTAGGGTCGTTGCCTCATTTAATAAAGTGTGTTTTGATAGTTGTTTTAAAGAGTTGTCCCTATAATTTATATTTTATCGTCACTCGTCACTCTTAGTTAGGTGCGGTGTCAATTTTTTAACTGCAGCTTAATTTTTAAAAAAAGGCAAATTGTAATAACCATCGAATTTTTTAAGCATCTGATTATTATTCATGAGCTTTACTTTTGAGTTTTAATAAGCTGCAACTATCCCAAACAGATCCCTAGATGACAGATAAAAGCTAACCCTGTTTGGGTGGGGCAGCTTTTTTATTGCAGTGCGTATTGAAAACACACCCAAGACTGTTTGGGTAAACTGTGTTTTAGCATCTTTTTCAAAAAATTGTGTTTTCAAACCGCATAAATCAGTATTTTTACACTGTTATGTGCGATGTCAGCTTTCTAGCTGCAGTTTAACTTAAAAAAAAATGTGATAGTCATCTCAACTTTTTGACCAACAGATTATTTTTTAACTGCTTATCAATAACTTATTAATAAGNTTCTGTGAAATAATTATCAATTTTAAGCATACATTTAAATTATTTTGCAGCCATCCCAACCATATGTTTGGGGTAGCTGTAACTTATTGAATAATCTGCTGATAATCTGATTAAAAATAATCTGCTGATAAGTTAGGTGTGATGACTATTATAAATTTTTTATTTTTTTGAAAAAGTCAGACTGCTGCCAGAAATTTCCCACCGAATCTAGATAGACGCGGTGTGAAAATACTGTTTTTGGCATTTTGAGAACGCATAAGCTGTCAAAATACAGTTTACACAAACAGGTCAGGCGCGTTTTCAAAACGCCACCGCACCAAATATTTGGCTATAATTAGTATTAGATCAAATAATCTGAAGCTAACCCCCAATTAGGGCAGGATTAGTTAACATGAGATTAATTATTGCTTGGCTAAGAATTAAATAAAATATAGTGCAGATGTCTGCTTAATGCCTTCCTCGGCAAATAATGTCCCCCAGTTGAAGCATGCATTTTTATGCAAGTAACTTTATTATAATGGTATTTAGGGAGTTGACACGGTTTAGTTGAGAGTTACTGATGTGATATTTCTCTAAGGATATTTGTGGAAGTGCATTTGAGGGTTCGCAGCCCTGTTTGAATAAATTATGTTTTGATAATTTTTTTTTTTTAAAGTTGTTGAAATATGTATTTTATCATTACTCTAGGTTAGGTGCGGTGACAGTTTTCTAGCTGAGATCTCACTTAAAAAAAAATTATAATGATCACCGCAGTTTTTTGAGCATCATATTATCATTCAACATCTTCACAACTATTTTTTTAATTATTTGTAACTTTTTCGAACAAACTCTGAGAGAACAGGCAAAAACTAGCAAGTTGTTTATATGTATATATATATATATAAGAAGATCCGACACAAACATAAATAAAAAGAGATTGACAGAAAGATAACTTGAGTTCTTACGTGTAATCTATTCTATCATTCAATCAACCCTCCAAAGCCTCTAGTTGCACTTAAACAGCTTGACCTAGGCTTCAGTAGACCCGGGTTGGACCAAGTTTAGAGTTGTTGGTTCGTCTTGTCGAGACGTGCAGTTCAATTATAACTTTGATGAAATCGGAGCTTTGATAATCATGAATTCTTTTTTTGGAATTGTTTCTTATTCAAAATACTTCAAAATACGTATGTGTGCGCGCACACTCGCGTGTGCACCTAGATGGTTAAGTGAATTTATAATTCTTTTGTCCTTTTAGCATCACCCAATTTATTTATAATTGAGATATGATACCCTCATTTTAATTAATATTTTTGAAATTGGTTTCTTTCAAAAATGCTTCTTATAAAATACATATGAAGGCGATTAAATTCGAGTATGTAAAAATTTATTTTTCCATGTAAATACCCAAAATTTCAAGAAGCTATTTCCATCTTTGCTTTGTTTTAGAGTTTAGCACTATTTTATGATCTAGACTTTGTGATCGTACATGCTTGAATGTACATTATTTGAATAAATATTTAACTTTTTATTTTTATCGGTGAGCTTCGAGCTCGTGACCTTTCAATGTGGGAGAAAATGACTGTCATCAGATCATCATCTCATTTGTAAGAAAATATTCAACTTGTGCTCAAGCTATTTGTCGTTCTTTTTATTGTACTCAATATTGTAGGTTGGCAACAAGAACTATTAATTATTATTCATAGTAATATTCAATCTTAGAAAGACTATCATGCACACATTCATAAAAGTGTTGTGCCGCCAACAAAATGATGTTTGAATATTTGTAAGAAGTTGAGTCGGTTTGTAAGCCAAGCTCAATTAGCTATTGATTCAAGCTTGATTCAAGCTATTGATTCAATCGTTGGCTCGTGAGCTTTTTCCTTCTAGAAACATCACTATTAAATACATAGACTGTATTCGTGTTGCATACCAAAAAAATTCTCAACAACAAAGAAAATTAAGTTATAGCAATATGAACATCCATCATAGCCATACACACAAATAGAAGTTGTAAGAGACGACAAGATTTTTACGTGAAAAACTCCNAACATCACTATTAAATACATAGACTGTATTCGTGTTGCATACCAAAAAAATTCTCAACAACAAAGAAAATTATGTTATAGCAATATGAACATCCATCATAGTCATACACACAAATAGAAGTTGTAAGAGACGACAAGATTTTTACGTGAAAAACTTTAGAAGGAGAGAAGCCTTGTTGATTAATTGCATTAATCTTTTAGCGATTAAGTGCCTTAAAAAACTTAGAATTGAATGATCTTAAGCTTGTTGGATTCCTCTCATGGAGTCACTGGAATAAGTTATAAGCATCCCAAATTCAAAGGCTGCTTGATTATTTTTTCGAAGCTTTTAATTATACATCAATTGTTTGATTTGAGTTCATTTGGACTCAGAAGAAATCACTTATTATGTCGTTAGGTTCGTATTGTTGAGATGTTCAGTTTGACGATAGGTATATTGAAATTAAATTTTAGACGATCTTAAATTTTANTCTCATGGAGTCACTGGAATAAGTTATAAGCATCCCAAATTCAAAGGCTGCTTGATTATTTTTTCGAAGCTTCTAATTATACATCAATTGTTTGATTTGAGTTCATTTGGACTCAGAAGAAATCACTTATTATGTCGTTGGGTTCGTATCGTTGAGATGTTCAGTTTGACGATAGGTATATTGAAATTAAATATTAGACGATCTTAAATTTTGCTCTGGACTTTATCTAATTCAAAATGTATTGAGATTTCTTTATGATCATGTCAGTTTATGGTTAGTATATCAATTAGGATTCAAGAATTTAAATACAAAATTGTTTAAAAATGTGAATAAAAATTTTGTAGTCTATTTTATGTTAATTTTTCAAAATTCTATTGGTCGTAATACAAATATTGCACTGAATAAAATGTCATAAGTAATGCTTTTTTTTTTTTTTTTTTTGTGGTAGAAACTATATGATTTGATATTTTTGAATATATATCATAAATTTATTGAGTGATGTGCTAAAATAGTTCATGACTATTTACACGGGCCAGTTTAGCCTCAGAGTTTATAGAAGTGTCAAAATAACTACCAAAATCTTTAAATTAAGAGTGAAATAGTCATCTGAAAATTATTAGAACTCATNTTATAGAAGTGTCAAAATAACTACCAAAATCTTTAAATTAAGAGTGAAATAGTCATCTGAAAATTATTAGAATTCATTTTTAAAATAATTATTTCTCTCATGAATATATTTAACAACTTTTAAGATTAGTATTTTTATTTTATAGGATATATTTAGTAACATGTTAGATAAATTAATTAATCAAAATAAATATTAAATCTTTTTTCATAAATAATGAGATGGGTTCAAGTGTTTATTCTATTGTTGAATAGTTCAAGCTACTAAAAATGTGAATGAAAATAATTTTAATCATATAAAGTATCAAATGAGAGCTTTTTTACTCAAGTGGATGGCACCTAAGAATCATAAATATTTTTAATTGAATGTGTAATCCATATTCTCCTATAAATAGGGAGGATTTTTTAGTCATGTTTTACTTTGGAAAAAATATTCCGTCCGGACGTTCATAAGTCTGGATGATCAATCACCGGCGGCCACGTCGTCTGTCGCTGACGCATATGACAATGTGGCCGTCTGCGATTGGCCGTCCGGACGTGCGGTGTCTGGACAGAATATTTCATTCTTGTTTGGATCTTATCATTTTTTTGATAGATAAAAATCTAACCTTAGATATCATAAAAGTAAATATATATATATATATATCTCAAATATAATCATATAAAATGTCTGCATTAGTCAATCCACTTTCTTAGAATTATTTCTAACGAAATAAGACATAAGAAATAAATACTTGAGGATTTAAATTAATTATTTTAAAATGCTACTTCACTTCAACCCATTTCTACTCCAAATAACCCATGATTCCTTATTCCTCTATATATTTTCTAGAATTATATCTAGTCTTTATTATTCCAATGATTCATCTAAATTCTATTTAACTTAATTACTTTTTTAATGTAGTGATCTCACTTTTCTATTTTTTTTTTGTGCATTTTGATCACATTTTTAGGAAAAAAATATCTCGTCTAGACGTCCGCACGTCCGAACGGCTAACTACCAACCGTTACATAGCCCGTCGCTAAGGTGTATGGCGACGTAGCGCCCAATGATTGGCCTTACGGACGCGCGGTATTCAGACGAAATATTTTCTACATCTTTAATGAGAAAGATGAAGCGGACTAAACATTTTTCTAGANATACTTGAGGATTTAAATTAATTATTTTAAAATGCTACTTCACTTCAACCCATTTCTACTCCAAATAACCCAGGGTTCATAAGATTCCTTATTCCTCTATATATTTTCTAGAATTATATCTAGTCTTTATTATTCCAATGATTCATCTAAATTCTATTTAACTTAATTACTTTTTTAATATAGTGATCTCATTTTTCTATTTATTTTGCGCATTTTGATCACATTTTTTAGGAAAACAAAAAATTCGTCTAGACGTCCGTACGTCCGAACGGCTAACTACCAACCGTTACATAGCCCGTCACTAAGGTGTATGACGGCGTAGAGCCCAATGATTGGCTTCACAGACGCGCGGTGTTCAGACGAAATATTTTCTACATTTTTAACGAGAAAGATGAAGTGGAGTAAACATTTTTCTAAGCACGTCCTTCACTCAAGGATCTTTGGTTAATTTTGTTTGACCAAGTCAACATTTGATAATCCTGTGGGGCTCACAAAAATAAAACAAGTATTTTATTTTTTTAGGATTTGAGATAATTGAAATACATCTTCTCTATCGATTAGATTTAATTCACAGCCTAAATTAACACAACAAATATATCATTATTGTGATGTTGACTAATTTTATCAATGTTGGAGGGATAATTGTTTTGCTAATATTAATTTTACAGAAGTTTTAGAAAACTAGATTTTTTATAATATTGCTTTAGTTTCCATCAAATCAAATAAGACAATGTAAAATATTGAATTTATTTTAAAGTGAATTAATTAATTTTAAAGGTTTCTAAATAAAAATATATTATTTTTACATAGATTTTTTTTTTCAATAAATCAAATAGTCCCTATATAGAAAAAAAAAATTATCGATTGATGAGGATGTTTTCCTTATTTTGAGTTAACCATCATACACGCGCTCGAATACGTATTTATACTACAAATCTCGTAGAATTTTTAGCAAAGAAACATTGAAGGCCAATTTTAAAATTATTAAGAACTCTTATTTCAACAAATTTATAGTCAAGTTGATTGGTTTGACCAGACGAACCCAACAACACAAAAATTTACCTAATATGAGTAAAATCATGTATGAATCAAAGTTGGTAAGCCACAATTGCAGGTTTTTGGTGGCTTATTAAAAGATCAAATTGATTCCAAATCTGACAAAGATGATAGTAAAATTTAGTGTCTCAATAAGACGAGTCTAATAAGGCTAAAATCACTACATCTTTAAGACACTTAAATGTCTGGAAAATACAATCTAATTGAGGCAGTCCCTTCGGGTAGTCTTATGGAGTGGTATGAATTCTTTTCTTATTTGNACTAAAAATGTGAATGAAAATAATTTTAATCATATAAAGTATCAAATGAGAGCTTTTTTACTCAAGTGGATGACACCTAAGAATCATAAATATTTTTAATTGAATGTATAATCCATATTCTCCAATAAATAGGGAGGATTTTTTAGTTATGTTTTACTTTGGAAAAAATATTCCGTCCGGACGTCCATAAGTCTGGACGATCAATCACCGGCGGCCACTTCGTCTGTCGCTGACGCATATGACAATGTGGCCGTCTGCGATTGGCCGTCCGGGCGTGCGGTGTCTGGACATAATATTTCATTCTTATTTCGATCTTATCATTTNTATCGATTAGATTTAATTCACAGCCTAAATTAACACAACAAATATATCATTATTGTGATGTTGACTAATTTTGTCAATGTTGAAGGGATAATTGTTTTGCTAATCTTAATTTAACAGAAGTTTTAGAAAACTGGATTTTTTATATTATTGCTTTAGTTTCCATCAAATCAAATAAGACAATGTAAAATGTTGTATTTATTTTAAAGTGAATTAATTAATTTTAAGGGTTTCTAGATAAAAATATATTATTTTTACATAGATTTTTTTTTTCAATAAATCAAATAGTCCCTATATAGAAAAAAAAAATTTATTGATTGATGAGGATGTTTTCCATATTTTGGTTAACCATCATACACGCGCGCGAACACGTATATATACCACAAATCTTGTAGCATTTTTAGCAAAGAAACATTTAAGGCCAGCTTTAAAATTATTAAGAACTCCTATTTCAATAAGCTTATAGTCAAACTGATCGATTTGACGAGACGAACCCAACGACACAAAAATTTACCTAATATGAGTAAAATCAGGTTTGAATCAAAGTTGGTAAGCCACAATTGCAGGTTTTTGGTGTCTTATTGAAAGATTAAATTGATTCCAAATCTGACAAATATGATAGTCAAATTTAGTGTCTCAATAAGACGATTCTAATGAGACTAAAATCACTCAATTCTAAGATCTTTAAGACACTCAAATGTCCGAAAAATACAATCCGATTGAGGCAGTTTTTTCGGGTAGTCTGATGGAGTGGTATGAATTCTTTTCTTATTTATAGGAAACCCACTCTTGTACTTTATAAATAAAGCCTTACCTCTATCATCAAGAGGGTGTGGACTACAGTCGAGGATGGAGAAGAGGTGGAGCTAGAGTCGGATCTTTATTTTGTTATCTAACACGAATCTTAGGGCATTGTGCACAAATGTTGAAGTATTTTTTTAGCAAGTAATAATCAAAATCGATTTAAAAACCATCAAGAACTCCAATTTTAGCATATTTATAGTCAAATTGACACGCTTGACAAGACGAACCGAACAATACAAAAAATAATACAATTCGAGTTTAATCAGGTTAAGCTCAAGTTTTTAAGCCACTTTTTGGAAGCTTATGATGCCTATTTAGAATGTCAAAGGGATTATGAATTTGACTAAATAACAATCAAATTGAGTGGCTAGACGAGCCAATCCAATGAGTCGAAATATCACTTAATTTTGTCATCGTTGAGGCGCTCAAGTGTTTGGAAAACACAATATAATTGAGAAAATCTCTCAAAGTAGTTCGATGGAGTGATCCAGATTTCTTTCTTATTTATAAGGAAGCTACTCTCATACTCTATAAATAAAGCCTTACTCCATGAAGGGGGATATGGACTGAAGCTGAGGACGGTGGAAGAAGTGCTGAAGCTAGAGCTGGATCAAGAGAAGAAGGAGCTGAATTCCAATGTTGTCATGCACCGAAGGCCTGACGAATGTTTCTTGTTCATGTTATTACCGACCAACATCAACCACCCCCTTAACTCACTATCGACCGCCCCCTGTTCATTGCAACAAATCCCTTACGAAGTTATGACGTATGTTGCAGAACACTAAAGCACTGTGCAGAGTAACGACTAAGCTTGCTGAGTAAAGAATCATCCTACGGAGCAACACACACCAAATATGGGGTAATAACACACTTCAAAGATTGGGTAGCAATGCCCTGAATGCCACGTAATGCACACCTCACATATAATGCAACAATACACACTGAATACGATGTAACTCATAATAATAACTACTCACAACCGCTATACTCAGAATATGGTGGCATTTTTCGGACTATTGAAGTTCTCTCCTCTTGCCGCTCCCAAATTCGTCCATTGTGACATTCAAATGTTATTACATCTACCATTAAGGCCAACATGACCAACTACAACCACAAGGTCCACAACACATGCAACTTCTAACTCTGGCCATGTGACCTGCAGACTTTATCACAACTCACCACAACTACCTATGTGACCAACTACAACCTATGTTGCTCACAACTCATGCGGATTCTGACCTCAATCTCTGTGGCTTACATGTGTTATCACAAACCACCACTACAACCTACGTGACTAATTACGGTATATGTGACAATGACTCATGCAACTCCCAAATCTAGCTTATGTGGCCTACAAACGTTACTATAGCTTACCACTAAGTCATACATGACCAGCTACACGCTACGTGGTCCATGACTCATGCAACTTCAAACACCGACCTTTATGGTCTATGGGAGTTATCACATCTCACTACCACGCCAATATGACTAATTGCAACCTACGTGGTCCACAACTCAACTATCTCTCAACTTTGGCCTCTATAACCTACAGACNTATATATATATATATATTTTGTTGTATGATTATAAATTTGTGAACATGTGATATATTAATGGAACAAATTTTTAAAGTTGATTAGCTTTCGGGCCAATATATTAGAATAAATTTTTACTCCATTTAATTTAACATTTTTCAAATAATAATTTTTTAATAAAAATATTACATTTATTTTTAAAATGTTAATTCTGAAAGAAAAATAATTTTGAAATTATGAAATTTTTGTGATAAATATATACTCTATTTGATTAAATTAAATTCAAGATTAAATTTTATTAAATCAAAACTATATGAAATAATTTAATCAAAATTTAATCGATTGAGTATATATTCATGAAAAAAAATTATGATTTTAAAACTATTTTTTTCTTTTGAAATTAAATTTTTAAAAATAAATATATATTTTTTATTAAATAAAGTAGAATAAAGAAATTAAGAGAAAAAGAGAACAAATGAGTGAGATTTTATTAAATGAGATTTTAATAATGCATTAATTGTAGAAACCATGAAAATGAATTCTAGCGGAGTTTTTAAAAACCTTCTAAGGGTCTGTTTGGGGCAGTTTTAGCTTATTGAATAGTCTGGAGATAAACTAATTAAGAATAATCTGGTGATAAACTAGGTGCGGTTGCTATTACAAATTTTTATTATTTTGGAAATGTCGACCGTAGCAAGAAAGCTGTCACCACACCTAAATTGCGTGGTGTTAAAATGTTGTTTTCAGCATTTTGAAAACGCATAGGTTGCTAAAACGCAATTTACCCAAACAGACCCTATATGTGACTAGTAGTTACGAGTGGAAAGAATTATTTTAAGTAAGATGTTGTTGCGTGGCACAATCAGACGCCACATAAGCAAGCAAGTTATGCTTTGTTGGCACAATTTAGCCTCATTTTAAATAAAATAACAATCCAACTGTCTTCAATAAATTAGTTCTTAAACTAATTTATTCTAAAATTTTGACTTATATCAACGTCTTAGTGTTATAAGAAGATCCAACACAAACATATGTAAAAATAGATTGACATAAAGATACCGTGTAATATATTCTATCATTCAATCAACCCTCCAAAGCCTCCAATTGCACTTAAACAGCTTGACCTAGGCTTCAGTAGACCCGGGTTGGACCAAGTTTAGAGTTGTTGGTTCATCTTGTCGAGACGTGCAGTTCAATTATAACTTTGATGAAATCGGAGCTTTGATGGTCATGAATTCCTAATTGGAATTGTTTCTTATTCAAAATACTTCAAAATACGTGTGTGAATGCATGAGCGTGTACGTGCACCTAACTGCTTAAGTGAATTTATAATTCTTATGTTCTTTTGGCATCATCCAATTTATTTAAAATTGGGATATGATACCCTCATTTTAATTAATAATTTTGAAATTGGTTTCTTTCAAAAAATGCTTCTTATAAAGTACATATGAAGGCGATTCAATTCGAGTATGTAAATATTTATTTTTCCATGTAAAAATCCAAAATTTCAAGAAACTATTTCCATCTTTGCTTTGTTTTAGAGTTTACCACTATTTATGACCTAGACTTTGTGATCGTACATTCTTCGAGCTTGTGACATTTCAATGCGGGAGAAAATGGCCGTCATCAGATCATCATCTCATTTGTAAGAAAATATTCAACTTGTGGTCAATCTATTTGTTGTTCACTTTATTGTACTCAATATTGTAGGTTGGCAACAAGAATTATTAATTACTATTGATGGCCAATAGTATGTGATTATTATTCATAGTAATATTCAATTTTAGAAAGACTATCATGCACACATTCATAAAAGTGTCATGCCGCCAACAAAATGATGTTTGAATATTTGTAAGAACTCGAGTCGGTTTGTAAGCCAAGCTCAATTAGCTATTGATTCAAGCTTGATTCAAGCTATTGATTCAATCGTTGGCTCGTGAGCTTTTTCCTTCTAGAAACATCACTATTAAATACATAGACTGTATTCGTGTTGCATACCAAAAAAATTCTCAACAACAAAGAAAATTAAGTTATGGCAACATGAACATCCATCATAGTCATACACACAAATAGAAGTTGTAAGAGACGACAGGATTTTTACGTGAAAAACTCTAGAAAGAGAGAAGCTTTGTTGATTAATTACATTAATCTTTTAGCGATTAAGTGCCTTTAAAAACTTAGAATTGAATGATTTTAAGCTTGTTGGATTCCTCTCATGGAGTCACTGGAATCAGTTATAAGCATCCCAAATTCAAAGGTTGTTTGATTAATTATTCGAAGCTTCTAATTATACATCAATTGTTTGATTTGAGTTCATTTGGACTCAGAAGAAATCACTTATTATGTCGTTGGGTTCGTATTATTGAGATGTTCAGTTTGACGATAGGTATATTGAAATTACATATTAGAAGATCTTAAATTTTGCTCTGGACTTTATCTAATTCAAAATGTATTGAGATTTCTTTATGATCATGTCAATTTATGGTTAGTATATCAATTAGTATTCAAGAATTTAAATATAAAATTGTTTAAAAATGTGAATTATTAAATTATCAATTAGAACTCAAGAATTTATAGCTATGAATGAATTATTGATGAAATTACTGTTGGCAATATGATCTAATTCATCAATTTTAAGACAAATGTGAGGGTCATGTATATGAATATTATGTGTGGATCATTCGTACGTGCGAATAAGATATACTCAAAATGTACACTCCTAACCCACATGCACGAATGAATGTTCGTAATATTTTTTTCCGTTAAAGCATATATCACACAATTCTTATACACTTACATATCATTAACATATCATAATTACATGCATATAAATTAACTATTTAACATCACATAAAAAATATCAAAGTCATTTCCTTTTAAAAAGTGAAATATGCATTTTTAAGCATTAGTTTATGACACCATAATGTCATAATTGCAAATAACAAATTTTATATGTTGGAGATATAAATGCATAAAAATTTTGTAGTCTATTTAATGTTAATTTTTCAAAATTCTATTGGTCCTAATACAAATATTGCAATGAATAAAATGTCATAAATAATGCTGATTTTTTTGTGGTAGAAACTATAGGATTTGATACTTTGGAATATATATCATACATTTATTGAGTGATGTGCTAAAATAGTTCATGACTATTTACACAGGTCAGTTTAGTCTCAGAGTTTATAGAAGTGTCAAAATAACTACCAAAATCTTTAAATTGAGAGTGAAATAATCATCTGAAAACTATTAGAACTTAATTTTAAAATAATTATTTCTCTCCTGAATATATTTAACAACTTTTAAGATTAGTATTTTTATTTTATAGGATATGTTTAGTAACATGTTAGATAAATTAATTAATCAAAATAAATATTAAATCTTTTTTTTTTTCATAAACATTGAGATGGATTCAAGTGTTTATTATATTGTTGAATCATTCAAGCTACTAAAAATGTGAATGAAAATAATTTTAATCATATAAAGTATCAAATGAGGGCCTTTTTACTCAAGTGGATGACACCTAAGAAATCATAAATATTTTTAATTGAATGTACAATCCATATTCACCAATAAATAGGGAGGATTTTTTAGTCATGTTTTATTTTGGAAAAAATATTCCGTCCGGACGTCCATATTTCTGAACGATCAATCACCGGCGGTCACGTCGCCTGTCGCTGGCTCATATGGCGATGTGGTTATCTGCAATTGACCGTCCGGACGTGCGGTATCTGGACAGAATATTTCCTTCTTATCTCGATCTTATCATTTTCTTATAGATAAAAATCTAACATTAGAAAATAAAAGTAAAAAAAAAAAAGAAATTCTATGCATTAATCAATCCACTTTCTTAGAATTATTTCTAACGAATTAAGAAATAAGAAATAATTACTTGAGGATTTAAATTAATTATTTTAAAATGCTACTTCACTTCAACTCATTTCTACTCCAAATAACCAATGGGTTCATAAGATTCCTTATTCCTCTATATATTTTCTAGAATTATATCTAGTCTTTATTATTCCAATGATTCATCTAAATACTATTTAACTTAATTACTTTTTTGATATAGTGATCTCATTTTTTTATTTATTTTGCGCATTTCGATCACATTTTTAGGAAAAAAATATATTTCGTCTAGACGTCCGAACGGCTAACTATCAACCGTTACATAGCCTGTCGCTAAGATGTATGACGACGTAGCAATCAATGATTGGCCTTACGGACGTGCGGTGTTCAGACGAAATATTTTCTACATTTTTAATGAAAGATGAAGTGAACTAAATATTTTTCTAGACACGTCCTTCGCTCAAGAATCTTTGATTAATTTTGTTTGACCAAGTCAACATTTGATAATCCTGTGGGGCTCACAAAGATAAAACAAGTATTTTATTTTTTTTTAGGATTTGAGATAATTGAATAGATTTCTACCACTCAATATTTACTAGATTTAATTCACAGCCTAAATTAACACAACAAAGATATCATTATTGTGATGTTGACCAATTTGTCAATGTTGAAGGGATAATTGTTTTGCTAATATTAACTTTACAGAAGCTTTAGAAAACTGGATTTTTTTATAATATTGCTTTAGTTTCCATAAAATCAAATAAGACAATGTAAAATGTTGTATTTATTTTAAAGTAAATTAATTAATTTTAAAGGTTTCTAAATAAATATATATTATTTTTACATTGATTTTTTTTTTCAAAAAATCAAATAGTCCCTATATAGAAAAAAGAAATTATTGATTGATGATGATGTTTTCCTTATTTTGAGTTAACCATTATACACGCGTGCGAACACGTATATATACCACAAATCTCGTAGCATTTTTAGCAAAGAAACATTTAAGGCCAATTTTAAAATTATTAAGAACTTTTATTTCAACAAACTTATAGTCAAGCTGACTGGTTTGATGAGACGAACCCAACAACGCAAAAATTTACCTAATATGAGTAAAATCAGGTATGAATCAAAGTTGGTAAGGCACAATTGCAGGTTTTTGGTGTCTTATTGGAAGATCAAATTGATTCCAAATCTAACAAAGATGATAGTCAAATTTGGTGTCTTGATAAGACGAGTCTAATGAGGCTAAAATCACTCAATTATAACATCTTTAAGACACTCAAATGTCTGGAAAATACCATTCAATTGAGGCAATCCCTCCGGGTAGTCTGAGGGTGTGGTATGAATTATTTTCTTATTTATAGGAAACCCACTTTTGTACTTTATAAATAAAGCCTTACCTCTATCATCAAGAGGGTGTGGACTACAATCGAGGATGGAGAAGAGGCGGAGCTAGAGTCTGATCTTTATTTTGTTATCTAACACGAATCTTAGGGCATTTTGCACAAATCTTGGAGTATTTTTTTAGCAAGTAATAGTCAAACTCGATTTAAAAATCATCAAGAACTCCAATTTTAGCATATTTATATTCAAATTGACACGCTTGACAAGACGAACCAAACAATACAAAAAATAATACAATCCGAGTTTAATCAGGTTAAGCTCAAGTTTTTAAGCCACTTTTTGGAATCTTTTGATGCATAATTAGAATGTCAAAGGGATTACGAATTTGACGAAATAACAATTAAATTGAGTGGCTCGACAAGCCAATCCAATGCGTCGAAATATCACTTAATTTTGTCATCGTTGAGGTACTCAAATGTTTGGAAAACACAATATAATTGAGAAAATCTCTCAAGGTAGTTCGAAGGAGTGGTCCAGATTTCTTTCTTATTTATAAGGAAGCTACTCTCATACTCTATAAAGAAAGCCTTACTCCATGAAGGGGGATATGAACTGAAGCTGAGGACGGTGGAAGAAGTGTTGAAGCTAAAGCTGAATCAGGAGAAGGAGTTGAATTCCAATATTGACATGCACCGAAGGCCTGACGAATGTTTCTTGTTCATGTTATTACCGACCAACATCAACCACCCCCTTAACTCACTATTGACCGCCCCCTGTTCATTGCAACAAATCCCTTACGAAGTTATGACTGTGCGGAGTAATGACTAAGCTTGCTGAGTAATGAATCATCTTACGGAGCAACACACACCAAATATTGGGTAATAACACACTTCAAAGATTGGGTAGCAATGCCCTGAATGCCATGTAATGCACAGCTCACATACAGTGCAACAATACACACTGAATACGATGTAACTCGTAATAATAACTACTCACAACCGCTATACTCAGGATATGGTGGCCTTTTCGGACTATTGAAGTTCTCTCCTCTTGCCACTCCCAAATTCGCCCATTGTGACATTCAAATGTTATTACATCTGCCATTAATGCCAACATGACCAACTACAATCACATGGTCCACAACACATGCAACTTCTAACTCTAGCCCTGTGACCTGCAGACTTTATCACAACTCACCACAACGACCTATGTGACCAACTACATCCTATGTTGCTCATAACTCATGTGGATTCTAACCTCGATCTCTGTGGCTTACATGTGTTATCACAAACCACCACTACAACCTATGTGACTAATTACAGTATATGTGACAATGACTCATGCAACTCCCAAATCTAGCTTATGTGGCCTGCAAACATTAGTATAGCTTACCACTATGTCATACATGACCAGCAACACGCTGCGTGGTCCATGACTCATGCAACTCCAAACACCGACTTTTATGGTATATGGGAGTTATCACATCTCACTACTACGCCAATATGACTAACTGCAACCTACGTGTTCCACAACTCAACTATCTCTCAACTTTTGCCTCTATGACCTACAGACTTTATAACTGCTCAACACTATGATCGACTTAACCAACTATGATCTATGCATTCTATACCTCATGCAGCTCTCAACTCCTGCTTTTATGACCTATAATTGTTATTGCAGCCCCCATTGCGACCTATGTAACCAACTATGACCCACATGTATCAAAACTCCTACAGCTCTCTACTACGATCTATGTGGCAAACTAATGCCCCTGAAACAATCATCTATGACCCACATGACCAACTACTATCACAACTTTCAACTACGACTTTTAGACCAACCAGTGCAACAACCACCATCTGCAACATCCATGATGGGCTAATACTTTCATAACAATCGACTATGGACTTCGTGACACATTAAAACTATTATTACCAAACTAATGTTGTACATCGACATTGTAATTCCACATTCTCTAATTGAATAGAAGAGTCAACTTGTCTACTTACAATCATATAGTGAATTATTTAAATCGAGCCATACCCTATGATTTTTATTGCCTTTTCAGGATTTTTCATGTGAAAAACTCATTCTGCTAATTTTTGTTTTATCTTTGTGTGTACAGGAAAAGACAAAACAATTATTATTCTACTGACGTGAATCGTCCCACACCACCAACAATATATACTGACTAAACTTTAATAAATTTATAAATTTTTAATTACTTAATATCCATATAATTTTTTTGACCCTCCTATCAAAATATTTCAATAGTAAAATTTTAGCTCCACAAACAATCAAAATTAATAATAATAATAATAAATAGTAACGCCCCCTCATGTTTAGTTATTTTCATTACTTGGTAACGCCCATCGTTTTTCCTATTTTTCAATAAATCTTGCATGTCAAGATAGATGCAAAACACTTACTTTATTTCCAAAATCGTTAAAGTTGAATATTGGAAAGTATTTATCGGCACGGGGGAATGGATTTTAAGCTGACAACCAAAATCAATCAGGTCAACCGCGAATCATCTCNGATTCAAAAACCATCAAGAACTCCAATTTTAGCATATTTATAGTCAAATTGACACGCTTGACAAGACGAACCAAACAATAAAAAAAAATAATACAATCCGAGTTTAATCAGGCTAAGCTCAAGTTTTTAAGCCACTTTTTGGAAGCTTATGATGCCTAATTAGAATGTCAAAGGGATTACAAATTTGACGAAATAACAATAAAATTGAGTGGCTCGACGAGCCATTCCAATGAGTCGAAATATCACTTAATTTTGTCATCGTTGAGGCACTCAAATGTTTGGAAAACACAGTATAATTGAGAAAATCTCTCAAAGTAGTTCGATGGAGTGGTCCAGATTTCTTTCTTATTTATAAGGAAGCTACTCTCATACTCTATAAATAAAACCTTACTCCATGAAGGGGGGTATGGACTGAAGCTGAGGACGGTGGAAGAAGTGCTGAAGCTAGAGCTGGATCAGGATAAGAAGGAGTTGAATTCCAATGTTGTCATGCACCGAAGACCTGACGAATGTTTCTTGTTCATGTTATTACCGACCAACATCAACTACCCCCTTAACTCACTATCGACCGCCCCCTGTTCATTGCAACAAATCCCTTACGAAGTTATGACGTATGTTGCAGAACACTAAAGCACTGTGCAGAGTAACGACTAAGCTTGCTGAGTAAAGAATCATCCTACGGAGCAACACACACCAAATATGGGGTAATAACACACTTCAAAGATTGGGTAGCAATGCCCTGAATGCCATGTAATGCACACCTCACATACAGTGCAACAATACACACTGAATACGATGTAACTCACAATAATAACTACTCACAATCGCTATACTTAGAATATGGTGGCCTTTTTTGAACTATTGAAGTTCTCTCCTCTTGCCGCTCCCAAATTCGTCCATTGTGACATTCAAATGTTATTACATCTGCCATTAAGGCCAAGATGACCAACTACAACCACATGGTCCACAACACATGCAACTTCCAACTCTGGCCCTGTGACCTGCAGACTTTATCACTACTCACCACAACGACCTATGTGACCAACTACAACCTAAGTTGCTCATAACTCATTCAGATTCTGACCTTGATCTCTGTGACTTACATGTGTTATCACAAACCACCACTACAACCTATGTGACTGGTTACGGTATATGTGACAATGACTCATGCAACTCCCAAATCTAGCTTATGTGGCCTACAAATGTTACTATAGCTTACCACTACGTCATACATGACCAACTACACACTACGTGGTCCATGACTCATGCAACTCCAAACACCGACCTTTATGGTCTATGGGAGTTATCACATCTCACTATCACGCCAATATGACTAATTGCAACCTACGTGGTCCACAACTCAATTATCTCTCAACTTTGGCCTCTATGACCTACAGACTTTATAGCTGCTCAACACTATGATCGACTTAACCAACTATGATCTATGCATTCTATAGCTCATGCAGCTCTCAACTCTCAGCTTTTATGACCTACGATTGCTATTGCAGCTCCCCATTGCGACCTTTGTAACCAACTATGACCCACATGTATCACAACTCCTACAGCTCTCTACTACAATCTATGTGGCAAACTAATGCTCCTGAAACAATCATCTATGACCTATATGACTAACTACTACCACAACTTTCAACTACGACTTTTATACCAACCAGTGCAACAACCACCATCTACAACATCCATGATGAGTTAATACTTTCCTAACAATCGACTATGGACTCTGTGACACATTACAACTGTTATTACCAAACTAATGTTGTACATCGACATTGTAATTCCACATTTNTTTATACCAACCAGTGCAACAACCACCATCTACAACATCCATGATGAGTTAATACTTTCCTAACAATCGACTGTGGACTTTGTGACGCATTACAACTGTTATTACCAAACTAATGTTGTACATCGACATTGTAATTCCACATTCTCTAATTAAATAGAAGAGCGTACTTGTGTACTTACAATCATATAGTGAATTATTTAAATCGAGCCATACCCTATGATTTTTATTGCATTTTCAGAATTTTTTATGTGAAAAACCAAGATGTCTCATTCTGCTTATTTTTGTGTGTACTGGAAAAAGCAAAACAATTATTATTCTACTGGCGTGAAACGTCCGACACCACCAACAATATATATTGACTAAACTTTAGTAAATTTATAATTTTTTGNTTTTATTGCATTTTCAGAATTTTTTATGTGAAAAACCAAGATGTCTCATTCTGCTTATTTTTGTGTGTACTGAAAAAAACAAAACAATTATTATTCTACTGGCGTGAAACATCCGACACCACCAACAAGATATATTGACTAAACTTTAATAAATTTATAATTTTTTAATTACTTAATATCCATATATATTTTTTTTGACTCTCATATCAAAATATTTCAGTAGTAAAATTTTAGCTCCACAAACAACNAATATCCATATATATTTTTTTTGACTCTCATATCAAAATATTTCAGTAGTAAAATTTTAGCTCCACAAACAATTAACAATAATAATAATAATAATAATAATAATAATAATAATAATAATAATAATAATAATAATAAAAAATAGTAACGCCCACATGTTTAGTTATTTTCATTACTTGGTAACGCTAACGCCCATCGTTTTTCCTATTTTCCAATAAATCTTGCATGTCAAGCTAGATGCAAAACACTTATTTTATTTCCAAAATCGTTAAAGTTGAATATTGGAAAGTATTTATCGGCACGGGGGAATGGATTTTAAGCTGACAACCAAAATCAAACCGGTCAACTGCGAATCATCTACCTCGCGGGAGAGGTAGGGTTTTGCTCTCCACAATGGCTGCCTTCGCACAGGAACAGCTAGACGCGCTGGTGAATGGCATGTATCGCGAGGNCGCGGGACAGGTAGGGTTTTGCTCTCCACAATGGCTGCCTTCGCACAGGAACAGCTAGACGCGCTGGTGAATTGCATGTATCGCGAGGTTTGGCCAGATTTATTTCTACGGCTCTAATTCTTGTCTGTTGTGTTTCGTGAAATCTGTTTTTTTGATAGGACTGTTTGATTTTTACGACATGAAATCGACATGCGAATTGGGGTTTATTTTGTTTTTTGTTTTTTTCTTGAGGCAGGGTTTTCTGGATGAGCAGTTCCAGCAGATTCGGGCGCTAGATGAAGGGGGGAGTCCTGATTTTCTTGTAGAGTTGCTTGGTTTGTTCTGTGCTGATGCAGAGAGGATTTTGAACGAGCTGACCGGCTTATTGTATGTGTCCTTTTTTTTTCTTAGAATGGGATTGCTGGTTTGGTTTTTATGATGATTTGATTGAGATTGAAATGGGTTTTGGTTGCTTTTGATCAACAGAAATCAACCCATCGTGGATTACAAGAAAGTGGATGCTTATGTCNTATCGCGAGGTTTACCAGATTTATTTCTACGGCTCTAGTTCTTGTCTGTTGTGTTTCGTGAAATCTGTTTTTGTGATAGGACTGTTTGATTTTTACGACATGAAATCGACATGCGAATTGGGGTTTATTTTGTTGTTTGTTTTTTCTTGAGGCAGGGTTTTCTGGATGAGCAGTTCCAGCAGATTCGGGCGCTAGATGAAGGGGGGAGTCCTGATTTTCTTGTAGAGTTGCTTGGTTTGTTCTGTGCTGATGCAGAGAGGATTTTGAACGAGCTGACCTGCTTACTGTATGTGTTGTTTTTTTTTTCTTAGAATGGGATTGCTGGTTTGGTTTTTGTGATGATTTGATTGAGATTGAAATGGGTTTTGGTTGCTTATAATCAACAGAAATCAACCCATTGTGGATTACAAGAAGGTGGATGCTTATGTTCACCAGCTGAAAGGAAGCAGCGCAAGGTTTGTTTGATTTATTACTATGAATACATGTTGTGACTTGGTTTTGTGCTTTATCTTAGTTTGTTCTTTCGGCTTTTTGTTTGTGCATTTTGCAGTGTTGGTGCCCAAAGTGTGAAATTGACGTGCATGCTTGCTCGTGAATGCTGTGATAAAAATGACAAAGAAGGGTAGGCGGCCGATCCCTTGTCTTTGTGAAAACACTAGCATGTTCACTGCAAGTTATGCTTACTTTTCTCTCATTTTGGTTTTGTATTGCTGTTGAAACATTTTCCCGTTGAATATATTTTGTTCATCATGTCATGGTATTATCTTGTCTGAGGAATATTTCTTGAGTTATTGTATTTGCAACTGCGAGAAACCTGCATTTTTTAATGTAATTTTATATTAATAATAAAATTGATGATAAATTGAAACATTGCATTCTACTAGTTGAAGATAAACATTGAAACTTCTTTTGCTTAAGTGGAAGTAATTTACAAATGAAAAATAAAAATGAGCTATATAAAAAATATGCCAACTATGTGATTAGAAAGGAATTTTCAGTAGAAAACTAATGCTAGATTTCCAAGGCCAAGTTTTCAGCAATAGTAGAATGCTGCTCGTGGATTTTCAAAAAGATATATTGATAACGTCCTAGGGCACCTAGAAAGTGTTTAGGAAGTGATTTTAGTGGGGAGATAATTTTGAAGTGGCTAGGTAATGTTAATATTGGCATTCAACAATGTTTGCATGGGGATAAGTGTTGTTTGACGGCTGTCCTTGCTAAATAAATGACATATGTGCAGCAATGAGGTTCACCGTCCGTTCATGAGCAAGATATTTATACACTATTTGCAAAAGGAAGATGATACAACACTCATAAATGATGAGATCAAATATTACAATCTCCATAATACTCTAACGAAGCAAAATTGTTGAAAACATAAAAAATCCACTCATATATAGGTCCCTAATAGCAAGAATCCTAATTGGAAAAAAACTAACTAGAAAAAAGGGCTAAAATTAGGAATCAACAGAGTTTCCCACGATTGCAAGATTTGCTGCAACCTTGTGGAAGCTGTCATTTGCGTGATTAATTGTACGATATAGACAAAAACTTGGGACCCCACAAAAAACTTATGCGTCATTCTTCCGAGACAAGAAAAGCTTCTTCTTCTTATTTTCTTGAAACTCTTGGTATAGATCTACCATTATAGCAAAATCGTCACCATGATGTTACTTAGACAGTCCCATGATAAAATCAATGCTCACATCCAATTCATTCAACTCTAAAACACGCTTATTCTTTCAAAGTCAGTCCTGATTCATCTTTTTTTGCACAACTAGAGCTGCAACTGCCGATAGACATGTATTCTCACGAATCAAGCATTGACCAATCAAGTATGTAACATTATTTTTCTTGCTCTTTGTACTTGGCTGGGCTCATTTGATAAACAAGTATATTTGGAGAAACCGACCATGACATAAAATCTATGATTGGTTGGACCACTCTCAATGAAAACCACTCTGGAGATAAACTGTCAGTCAATGCATACAATAACTCCTTCAATAGGGGACATCCCTTTTTTGTCATTTGCTTCTTTGATTCTCTATCGTCTACGAATATCAATGTTGATCATGCTGGAGTCTCTCTAATTGCTCAACTTGAATCACTAGCATCTCTTTCTCATCAGTTGGAAGTTGACACACCTCCTTTGCATCCTCACCTTCTTCAGTGTCTCCGGTGTAGTTGTCTATATCTTTACTGGCTACCTACTCAGTGAAGAAAGCCACCCATTGGTTTGGGCAATCATATGCGATATGCCCAAAGCCTGGTCACTTGAGAAATTCCTTGTTGGGATATATTTGGGAGTATTGGTTCTTCCCACTCTTTTTTCACCCTGAGCTGATTTTTCTTCTGGCTGGGTTGGTTGAGATTCTTCACAGAGCATACTCTTACTATTTGATCCCGGGATTCAACTTCATCTCTAAGGTGCGATAGTAACTGTTGATTTTACTATTTTTTCACCTTCAAAGTTGGGGGTTGTACATCAAGTATGGACGTTGCACCACATTACTAATAGATAATCTCAATCCTCCATGATACATCTCTATTTTGTGCTCCTCTAGCTCCACAAACTCATATTTTAACATGAGTTGAACAAAATTAACTGTGTACTTCTCTACAAATAAGTCTCTCTAATTTTGGTGGTGAAGTTTTCTGAACATACCCTGTTGGTAATGCGGGGGAAGTATTTGTGTTGCATCTTACTTTTCATCCTAAACCATGTGGTGATTTTATTCTTCCCTTCCAGCTATTGAGAATGGTTCAAGTTATACCATCATTTGAACCATTCTTTCTTAATTAAATAGCGGCCAATTTGACTCTCCTATTGGGTGGGATATCTTGATATTGCAAGATACATTCCACTGTTTAGAGCTACTTGTTGAGTTCATTTAGGTCCATGCGACCATCAAATTCTAGTAAGTCAATTTTCACTCCAACATCCCGAATTCATTGATATTCAGTGCCAAATTACCCCGGTATTGGTTCTTCGTCACTAGAAACTATATGATGGAAGTGATTCACTTTCTCCTCTCAATATGATGATTCTCCGTTGTGGCCATGGGTGATCTCATCAGATTGCTCCTCTCATTGGCAGCAAGCCTCTGTTGTAGTTGTTGGATTTTCCTTTTAATATCCTTCATAGTGATCTCATGGACAACCGTGTCGAGGTTTTTTATTGGAGGCATGACATCTCATTCTTTCAACTGAAATATTTGCTAAGTAATTTAGGGTTAGGGTTTTGGGTGGTAGGCGTCAAGATGAAATTTTGGTGGAGGCAGGAAAGTTAGTTTTTGAAAATTTTTGGTATATGGCTTGGGATTGCAGTAGGAATGGTTGGTTTATTGAGTTGGTCAAAGATTTATATTATGTGGATTTTGATTTGGGGGATTGAGCATAAAAACCTAAAAATCTTGGGTTTGTTGAGATCTGATACTAGATGATACCATTCTAGGGCTCCTTGAAAGCGTTTCAGAAGCGATTTTAGCAGGGAGATGGTTGTAGAGTGGCAAGAGAATGATAATATGGGCAATCGATGATGTTTGGATGGAGATAGGCGTTGTTAGGTGGTTGTCACTGCTGAAAACAATGAGTTGAACCACAAAATGATGAGGTACGGGCAACGAGGAGGTTCACCACATGTTTCCGAGCAATATACATACACACCACTTGTAGAAAGAAGAAGATATAGCACTCCTAAAGGAGGAAATAAGAGATTACAATCCCTGTAATACGCAAACAAAGCAAAAGTCCTCAAAATAACAAAATTTACACATAAATACATCTCTAATAGTAAGAATCCTAATTAGAAATTACGAAACAGGAAAGAAAAAAGAGAAGAAAAAAAAATTGGGCTGAAATCAAGAATCGGTAGAGTTTACCATGTTTGCGGGATTTTTAATGATTCCGTGGTATCCTGCATTCGCCAGATTGGTTCCGCAATCCATTCGGAACCACGGGACCCCACAGAAAGCTCCCACATCATATATCTACTCTAGCTATAACACCATTGTAAATCTTTATTGCTATGTTTCATGTTTTTGGAGCTAAACATTTAAAAGGAGTTCAATATATAATAAGTTGGATTGCAAGTTTAATGATTAAGTTGCCTTTTCTTATGCTTCTTTTAATGAGTGTAGTTAGCCAGAAGCATTGGAGGCCATATAGTCATTTTTGTTATTTAAATATCATAAGCTTATTCTATAAAACTATATACAATAATAGATGCATGCTTTTGGCAGTGAAAAAAATGGATCCGGGAAACATCTAGCTTTTTAGTAGAAAAATAGAAAGAAAAAGCTTTTTAATTTATAAACGAATACATGGTGCATGCATTATCAATAATTATCCATGTTTTAAAGTATTNGAACATACCCTGTTGGTAATGCGGGGGAAGTATTTGTGTTGCATCTTACTTTTCATCCTAAACCATGTGGTGTTTTTATTCTTCCCTTCCAGCTATTGAGAATGGTTCAAGTTCTACCATCATTTGAACCATTCTTCCTTAATTAAATAGTGGCCAATTTGACTCTCCTATCGGGTGGGACATCCTGATATTGCAAGATACATTCCACTGTTTAGAGCTACTCGATGAGTTCATTTAGGTCCATGCGACCATCAAATTCTAGTAAGTCAATCTTCACTCCAACATCCCGACTTCCAAATTACCCGGGTATTGGTTCTTCGTCACTAGAAACTATATGATGGAAGTGATTCGCTTTCTCCTCTCAATATGATGATTCCCCGTTGTGGCCATGGGTGTTCTCATCGGATTGCTCCTCTCATTTGCAGCAAGCCTCTGTTGTAGTTGTAGGATTTTCCGTTTAATATCCTCCATAGTGATCTCATGGACAACCTCGTTGAGGGTTTTTTATTGGAGGAATGACATCTCATTCTTTTAACTGAAATATTTGCTAAAAGAAAAGGGTAATTTAGGGTTAGGGTTTTGGGTGGTAGGCGTCAAGATGAAATTTTGGTGGAGGCGGAAAAGTTAGTTTTTGAAAATTTTTGGTATATGGCTTGGGATTGCAGTAGGAACGGTTTGTTTATTGAGTTGGTCAAAGATTTAGATTATGTGGATTTTGATTTGGGGAATTGAGCATAAAAACCCTAAAAATCTTGGGTTTGTTGAGATCTGATACTAGATGATACCATTCTAGGGCTTNTGATTTGGGGAATTGAGCATAAAAACCCTAAAAATCTTGGGTTTGTTGAGATCTGATACTAGATGATACCATCCTAGGGCTTCTTGAAAGTGTTTCAGAAGCGATTTTAGCAGGGAGATGGTTGTAGAGTGGCAAGAGAATGATAATATGGGCAATCGATGATGTTTGGATGGAGATAGGCGTTGTTAGGTGGTCGTCACTGCTGAAAACAATGAGTAGAACCACAAAATGATGAGGTATGGGCAACTAGGAGGTTCACCACATGTTTCCGAGCAATATACATACGCACCACTTGTAGAAAGAAGAAGATATAGCACTCCTAAAGGAGGAAATAAGAAATTACAATCCATGTAATACTCAAACAAAGCAAAAGTCCTCAAAATAACAAAATTTACACATAAATACATCTCTAATAGTAAAAATCGTAATTAGAAATTACGAAACAGGAAAGAAAAAAGAGAAGGAAAAAAAAATTGGGCTGAAATCAAGAATCGGTAGAATTTATCATGTTTGCGGGATTTTTAATGACTCTGTGGTATCCTGCATTCGCCAGATTGGTTCCGCAATCCAGTTGGAACCACGGGACCCCACATAAAGCTCCCACATCATATATCTACTCTAGCTATAACACCATTGTAAATCTTTATTGCTATGTTTCATGTTTTTGGAGCTAAACATTTAAAAGGAGTTCAATATCTAATAGGTTGGATTGCAAGTTTAACGATTAAGTTGCCTTTTCTTATGCTTCTTTTAACGAGTGTAGTTAGCCAGAAGCATTGGAGGCCATATAGTCATTTTTGTTATTTAAATATCATAAGCTTATTCTATAAAACTATATACAATAATAAATGCATGCTTTTGGCAGTGAAAAAAATGGATTAGGGAAACATCTAGCTTTTTTAGTAGAAAACTAGAAAGAAAAAGCTTTTTAATTTATAAACGAATACATGGTGCATGCATTATCAACAATTATCCATGTTTTAAAGTATCNGTGGTGAAGTTTTCTGAACATACCCTGTTGGTAATGCGGGGGAAGTATTTGTGTTGCATCTTACTTTTCATCTTAAACCATGTGGTGTTTTTATTCTTCCCTTCCAGCTGTTGAGAATGGTTCAAGTTCTACCATCATTTGAACCATTCTTCCTTAATTAAATAGCGGCCAATTTGACTCTCCTATCGGGTGGGACATCCTGATATTGCAAGATACATTCCACTGTTTAGAGCTACTCGATGAGTTCATTTAGGTCCATGCGACCATCAAATTCTAGTAAGTCAATCTTCACTCCAACATCCCGACTTCCAAATTACCCGGGTATTGGTTCTTCGTCACTAGAAATTATATGATGGAAGTGATTCGCTTTCTCCTCTCAATATGATGATTCTCCGTTGTGGCCATGGGTGTTCTCATCGGATTGCTCCTCTCATTTGCAGCAAGCCTCTGTTGTAGTTGTAGGATTTTCCGTTTAATATCCTCCATAGTGATCTCATGGGCAACCCCGTTGAGGGTTTTATATTGGCGGCATGGCATCTCATTCTTTCAACTANAGCCTCTGTTGTAGTTGTAGGATTTTCCGTTTAATATCCTCCATAGTGATCTCATGGGCAACCTCGTTGAGGGTTTTATATTGGCGGCATGGCATCTCATTCTTTCAACTGAAATATTTGCTAAATGAAAAGGGTAATTTTGGGTTAGGGTTTTGGGTGGTAGGCGTCAAGATGAAATTTTGGTGGAGGCAGGAAAATTAGTTTTGAAAATTTTCGGTATATGGTTTGGGATTGCAGTAGGAACGGTTAGTTTATTTAGTCGGTTTGACTTAGATTATGTGGATTTTGATTTGGGGAATTGAGCATAAAAACCCTAAAAATCTTGGTTGTTGAGATTTGATACTGGATGATACCATTCTAGGGCTTCTTGAAAGCGTTTCAGAAGTNGATCTCATCGGATTGACTCTTCTAATTGGCAGCAAGCCTCTGTTGTAGTTGTAGGATTTTCCGTTTAATATCCTCCATAGTGATCTCATGGGCAACCTCGTTGAGGATTTTTTATTGGCGGCATGGCATCTCATTCTTTCAACTGAAATATTTGGTAAAAGAAAAGAGTAATTTAGGGTTAGGGTTTTGGGTGGTAGGCATTAAGATGAAATTTTGGTGGAGGCAGGAAAATTAGTTTTTGAAAATTTTCTGTATATGGTTTGGGATTGCAGTAGGAACGGTTAGTTTATTGAGTTGGTCAAAGATTTAGATTACGTGGATTTTGATTTGGGGAATTGAGCATAAAAACCCTAAAAATCTTGGGTCTATTGAGATCTGATACTGGATGATACCATTATAGGGCTTCTTGAAAGCGTTTCAGAAGCGATTTTAGCAGGGACATGGTTGTAGAGTGGCAAGAGAATGATAATATGGGAAATCGATGATGTTTGGATGGAGATAGGCGTTTTTAGGTGGTTGTCACTACTGAAAACAATGAGAAGAACCACAAAATGATGAGGTACTGGCAACGAGGAGGTTCACCACATGTTTCCGAGCAATATACATACATACCACTTGTAGAAAGAAGAAGATATAGCACTCCTAAAGGAGAAAATAAGAGATTACAATCCCTGTAATACACAAACAAAGCAAAAGTCCTCAAAATAACAAAATTTACACATAAATACATCTCTAATAGTAAGAATCCTAATTAGAAATTACGAAACAGGAAAGAAAAAAGAGAAGGAAAAAAAATTGGGCTGAAATCAAGAATCGGTAGAATTTACCATGTTTGCGGGATTTTTAATGACTCCGTGGTATCCCGCATTCGCCAGATTGGTTCCGCAATCCAGTCAGAACCGCGGGACCCCACAGAAGACTCCCACATCATATATCTACTAGCTATAACACCATTGTAAATCTTTATTGCTATGTTTCATGTTTTTGGAGCTAAACATTTACAAGGAGTTCAATATATAATAGGTTGGATTGCAAGTTTCATGATTAAGTTGCCTTTTCTTATGCTTCTTTTAATGAGTGTAGTTAGCCAGAAGCATTGGAGGCCATATAGTCATTTTTTGTTATTTAAATATCATATGCTTATTCTATAAAACTATATACAATAATAAATGCATGCTTTTGGCAGTGAAAACAATGGATCCGGGAAACATCTAGCTTTTTTAGTAGTTAGAAAGAAAAAGCTTTTTAATTTATAAACGAATACATGGTGCATGCACATCAACACTTATCCATTTTTTAAAGTATCGAAAAATTTTCATGATTTAAAGTTAAAATTTAAATCTTTAAAATGAAGGATCTGTGTTTGCTCTTTTTTCTTAATGAAGTGTTGGATTTTTTCCCCTCTTAGCAGAATACCATGTTGTTTTTAATAGTTGTATAAATATTCCCAAAATTTCAAAATACCTATAATTATTATGTAGTCTTAGAATTCTTAGTATCATCATGGTTGACCACCTCTATTTGCTGTCCTTGCTGACATAAGCTACTTTTGCCTACCTCGGTCACCTACCATTGTCATAACATATGTGAAGCATCTGCCATGTCTCTCTTCCAAGCACCTCCCATGAGTTACCAATGGTTTTTTAATAACATATGTGTGTATTTTATTTTCATATCATCCTAGTTCCTTTATAGAACAGCAATTCCCAAGCTTCATTTATCTGCAACTAACTCTTTAATTAAATAACCTTAATCAATCAAGGCTAAACGCTTTCATCTCCTCTACGGATTGTTATTTTTTTCATTTCTTACCTTTATGTTTTGTTGGGTTTTCATCTTTGTTTCTAGAGGTTACAGATTTACTTTATTGTTGCATTTTCTTTAGTATCGAGATCTCTGTGTAGCATTGTGGTGTTCGGTTTTTGCCACCACAGTCCTCCTTATTAGAAATGCTTGATTCCCACAACTATGAAGGGCACCTTTTCTTTTGAAGCTAAAATGCTTGATAAATGATAGAATAACTCCAGGGTTTTGCAAGGCTTCGTGAGGCTCCTAAGGCAGGATGTCATAAGAGTTGTGTGGCCTATTATGTTGGAAGCTACGAACCACTTATACATATTTTGGAATTATTATTCGTTTGAGTACGCTTTCTTAGTTGAAATTAGGCAAGCAAATGAAAAGGACCATGGAGGTTCAACTATAATACTATGGTTAAAAGAATTAAAACTTTGAGTTTTGATGGTTGACCACTATACAAGTTACTATGGAAGGATGCTGAAAGGGTTTCCTATTATTTGTAACTAAGGCAATGTGCCATATGCTGGAAGAGTTCCCTATTATTAACGTCTAAGGCTATGTGCCATATTTCCAAGTTGCTCAGCACTTTTCGAAGTAACATCAGCCGTAGAAGCTTGATTCAGCTGATTATGTCGATTTTCTTTACAGTTATTTTTTGTGTTGTCTCCTTCCCTTTCATCTACTGTTAACAAAATGTTCTACAATGCCCTCCCATATCCGCAAAGTTTCTCATGGTGTTTTGAACCTTTATTGGGAATGATTAACTTTTTATATAGCACTTGACGTGGTAGATTTATCATTATTTTCAGCAATCATCTTCAACTTTACTGATAGAAATTTTATCCACAAAGCTCTAAATAGTAGTTTTCTTACAACAATGATTACCGACTTTACCAAAAACGACCTTATAATACATTTTGTGTTGTTGCATGATTCATTTATTTTGCATAAGATGACTTTTTGAAGGCTTAAGGGTTTGTTTGGTGGCATGCATTTAAAATGCATGTATTTTAAAGATGCAAAGTGAAATAAGTATAATGCATTATGTTTAAATTGAGATGATTGATTGGAGGTAAACTTATTAAATAAATACAGTAAAGTAACCTTTTTTGTTGCAAGTATAGTATGAGGTTTGGTATCTCAATGAAATATAGTGAAATTACCTCCTGTTTTTCTATGTGATATAAAATCAAATGTAGATATATTAAAATAAATTGTTTATTGTACTCATCCATGCCTCTATTTTTTAGCAACATGCAGTATCAGGAATCAATGTTAAATCCATATTCATTAATATGCATGATGGTATATAGTTGGTGGTTGCCCTAGTTTCTGCCAGGAAAATGTAAAAATGGCCACAAAAATAGGAAATGTTACAAATTCAAATAAGCAAGGTCTTGGTTTTCTAATAAATCATACAGCTGCAAACCTTTGCGGTTGTATTGTTCTGGTGAGATCTCTTCTTAAAGTGATGAAATCGGAGAGCCGCTGCAATCGTGAGCATGGTTTCAAATCACTTGAATCACGAAAAAGATCTTCAATCGACCCATTTTAACATGCTCTTTTAAGCTTTGTTTGGAACTGCTTTTTAAGCTTGTGCTTTTTGAAAAAAAATTATAAATTATTTTCTTTATTGGTTTTGTTCTAATGCTTATGTAAAAGTGGTTATATTCAAACTCCATTTTTTGGCCATTTCTGATAGCTATTTACATCTGAATTTAAACTGCTTCTTTTCTTAAAACAGTTTTTGAACAAGCTTTTATAAAAGTAAAAGCGCAGTCAAACAAATCCTTAGCGTATTTTTTTAGCAATTCGATAATTATTGTTATCATTATTTGATGGAGGAAAAAACTCTTTAAGTTGAAATAAAAGGAGGTGATGTGATTCAAAGCAAAGTAGATGTGACTAATTTGGCTGCTCTTTTTTGCAAGAAAAATTAACAGCTCAAGTATTTGAAGTCCAGCAAAATTTTAGTTTATACTGACTTTATTGCCTTCCAAACATTTAAAAGGCACGATGCATGTAAAGCTTATAATTCACACCTATTTCCCTCCAACCAAATAACCCCCAAGTACTTATATAACAGCTTGTGCACTTAATAATCTACCTCATATTGTTTCATTCACTTTTGGGTTCATTTAAGCGATGTTTGGTAGGACATTGCATTCCAAACACTTGGAAGCTAAGATACATGCAAAAATTATACTTCACACCCATTTTCTCTCCAGCCGAATAGCCCCTAAGCGGTTATATTACACTATGTGCCCTTAAAAATCTAACTGAAATTACTCCATTCACTTTTGGGTTCATTTAAGGGGAGTTTAATTGGCTGCAGAAGGATATTGCATTCCATTTTTTTGCATTTAACTTTTTTGTTTTTTTATTTGAAGAAAAAATGCTAATTAAAATATTGTCGGATTTGACTTCATAATCTTTGTTTTTCTGAAATTTGAAAATCACCCAAATTTAGAAATTTTCAAATCTAACATTATGTACACTTGCATTTCCTTTCCACTATCGTCAATGCTCGATGTCACCATTACTTGAGATTTCTTTCATTTTTGCCTACTTGCCTTTGTTGCTACCAGCCGTCTGCTGCTATCTTTGCCACTGCTACTTGTCGCCGCTAGACGCCGCTCACCAGTTCCAGCCTATTTTCACATTTCAATGAATTAATAAAATATACATTATATGAACGTAAGAAAAAAAATTCATTGCATTAATCCAATCAAATAACTATTTCTAGAATGCATGCATTCTAGCTATTCTGCATTTCTGAAATGCTTGTATTTTTAAAACATCCAACCAAACAGTCCCTTAGTGACTACTGACCAATGACAAATTATATAAATTGTTGTTGTAGTGATTTAGCCCCCATCTCATCTGAGTATATTTTTTCAGTAGTTACATGTTGTAAGTTAGTTTACTTTAGAAAGCCTTGAGCACGTATTGGATGCTCTTTTTTACTATATTATTAGAGCTCACATCATGGTGTTTTTCCCGATTGTTAAACATTATCAAACTAAAAATCCATTATAACCCGTTTGAATATTCCAAAATTTCTAATTCATTTGTAGGATGACCATACGCTTTCAAGTTTTATTTTAACACTTTTCTATTCAGTTTTTCATTTTATTTATGCATCCTACACGCTTTACCAATCACGGGATTCACTCTGCTATATTTAATATTTCTCTTTGCTCATTATCTCCTTCGCTGTTCTAATATCCTGTCCACTTATGATGACTCGTGGTTTTTTTCCTGATTTTTCAGCTAACTTTTTTTTTTTTTTGTCTAATCTCTTCCACCTGTTTTTCTTTCTTTCTTTATTATTATATCTAATTCCATTATTTATTAGATCCAGAGTACTATTAATCTCTAAGTTGCAAAAAAGTCAGATTATTAATATTAAATACATGAATATCACTTTAATGGTTTCCCTTTTTAGCTTAGTTAGCTCATCGATCCATGCGGCCATTGGTGATAAATATGTTAGCTCCTTGCCACCATTCTTCCATGGAAACCTCTGCCTTAGAAACTTATTTCTGTTGGTTTATGAGGCTTTTACTATTTTGAACATCCTAAATATGCTTGAGTTTTACCTGGTTCTTATCTCATTGGGACCCTAGATATTTGAACCTTGGTGCTTTATTTCCTTATTTTTTGATCTTTGTAAACTTGGCCTCATCTATTCAGTATCTGCTATGTTGATTGTTTAATGTCTTTATTTGATAATGTTAGCTCACTATGACAGTTTTCCTGTTTGGTACAGTTTGTATTCATCAGTATCATTCATTGCATTTATCCTTACAAAAAGCAAATTTATCTGATCTTAGCTTTGAAATTTAGAATCTAAAGCCTCTATTTTCCTTTATGCTAACATGTTCTTGGTTTTTTTTATAGCAATATTATAGTTGGGAATCATAGAACCCGCATAAAGTAAATTATCTCGAAGCTAAGATTTTGGGCCTATCTGTTAATCATGGGATTCATTGTTATCAAAGCTTATTGATTATTGGGGGAGAAAAAGGAAGATTTACATACATACCACTCAATTAATATGTGTTTATATATCATTCACCTATACTTCAATTTTTACATATATGCCACTGTTGACCTCATTTTTAGTGAGGTCTAGTCTTTTTCGTAGGACTTAGGATCTAGCCTTAGGAGTCTCCCTTTGACTATCTTATAAACTTAGAAATGAAACCCACCTCATTTTAGAAATTGAGCCTACTTCAGTCCCCTTTTGGAGTATCGTGTGCGTGGTATCGACTTCTAGCAATTAGAAGGGTGAAACCAACATGAGAAAACCCAAAAGGGATTCCTATAGGAGCTTTTGAGCCTTAGGATGACCTTTTTCACAATTCGCACTCCCGCGCGCACAAAACTTCGCAATTCGGAGAGTCGACACGTCCGATCGCCACAATTCACATCGCTTACACCGTTACCTGTCGAAGACTCGAATAAACCTTTTGAAACGATCGATCACGGGTCGAAATTTTGTGAAATTTGAATTTTGACGCGTTTTTAACCCGATTGTCGACGACGTCGTTCGAGCAACCCCGGATGACAAAACAGACTGCACCAGCACGTTCGGAGCGTCGATTTTGCCTAGGGAGGACACCCATTTTGTTACGACGCCGCGCGCAAATAAATCACATATAATTATATATATATATATATATATATATATATATGTATATATTAATTTATATAAAATCTTTTTTACCCCTTTCCTCTTTAAAACACTAAATCCCTAAACTCACGCACCTGAGCTCTGCCTCCCTTTCCCTCTAGCGTCCGCGTGTCTGGCCTTTCCCTTTCTTGGTCTCGAGCCAACTGAGCTCCTCCTCCTCCACGCGAGAGAAAGTTGACCTCGTTTGTCCTTGCCTGACATCCTTCTGCCCGCGACCTTTCTTCCCGAAGTCGTGCCAGTCTCCCTAGGCTGTGGTTTTCTTTTTCTTGGTAGTTGGACTATGGGAAGTTGGTTCCCTGGTACACTTGAACGGCAAAATCTTCTCTTCTTCCCGATGCTTCCCTCGCTGCCACTGGGCTTGCCGCTCCGTCCGAGATGTTTCGGCGGCTTCGCCTTCTGTGAGCAGGGAGCGCGTCGTTATCTTTTTTGGCCCGATTCGAGCGCCGTGGGTGTAAGGGGTGACCTTTTGTCTCTTCCCCTCTCTTCTCTGCCTAAAAACATAGTGTCTTTTGATTTTTTTTTGTGTTGTTGAGAAAAAGTTTTCTGAGAGGAGGGATAGAAATTTTTGGCTGTGGGAGAAGTTTAGGAGGAGATTTCTGTGAGAGCATATCCTTGAGGTAGCTTCGTGGGTTGCAGTGTTTTACATTGGTATCAAAGGAAGGTACTCTTCTTCCCCTCCTTTTTCTCAGTGCCTCGTTGCCTTTCGGTTTTTCCTCTGCCGAGCCTTTGAGCTTGGTTCTGTTGGGTGATACAGCATGCTAGTTCACTTTACTTTCATACATTTTGAGATATTCACTTTAGGGGGGCATGTGAAAGATGAAATGTGAGTTTGTTTTAGGAATTAGACTTGGATATTTGCTTAAAGTGGTGGAGATATGACATGTTCTTTGTTTATCCTATCATATTTATATTGGCAGTGATTTGGATAATTGAAGCATGGTTTTGGAATAATTTCTACTCCTCTTGCAAGCATGTTGGGATGTATATTGTTAAACTTTTCGCTTATCTTTCTTTTAGCACGAAATATTGGAGAGGTTATTTGGCCTTTCATGCATGCTAGGGAGTGCATTTTGCTGTTTTATGCATGTTTAAGGGTTCAGTTTTGGCTTCCTGTGGCTTTCCGTGGCTTGAAATGTATGCTATGAGAAAATCTATTTAACTTGGAAAGTGTTGTAGTTTGTTCTGAGGGCTTGGTTTAGCTCCTCGTGAAATTCCTCTCCTGTTCAAATATTTGTTAGAATAATTTCATGCTTGGGATGTTTAGACATGCAAGTTGTTTCTTAACTTTGGATGGCTCGGTTTTACCTACAGGTGGCTGGAACTTTAATTTCTATTAAAGTATGAATTTATATCAATGCTTGGGCCTGTTTGGCCCCTGCTGGGCTCGGTTTTGGCCCCTGTTGGGCTCGGTTTTGGCCCCTGTTGGGCTCGGTTTTGATATACCACCGGTGTCTTGGCTCAAATATACGGGTGGTGGATGAATTTATGTTGATTCGCAATAATTTTGTAATTGTTCTTGTGTAAGGCATGTGTCGTTTCTATATTTTGATGTCTCAGGGGTATGTAAATGTTTTCTTTCGACTATCTTGTTGTAACTGGAATTTGAGTCTTAGCTGCGGCTTGGTGTTGGCTTGAAACGGCTGGAACTTTATTTTTTTTTATGGAGGCCTTGATTTTAATATCGCTAGGCTGGGTTTTAGTTCCTGCTGGGCTCGGTTTTGGCTTGATTTGGAGTTACGGTTTTGGGTTTGAAATGGTTGGATCTTTAATGCTTTATGGGGGTCTGAATTTTAATATTGTTAGGCTCAGTTTTGGGCCTTGAATGACTCGACTTTGTTTTTTTTGTCGGTGCTCAATTTACATTCCAAGAGTATGGGACGTTGATTTCTGTGGAGACTTGAGCCTTGACTTTTATTGAGGTGTTAGAGCTCTTTTCCTGGCTTTAAGAGCTCTTGTGTTTGGCCTCTGCTGGGCTCGGTTTGGCTCTAGTTGGGGGCTGTGTTTGTTTTGTTTGGCCTCTGCTGGACTTGGTTTGGCTCTAAAGTGGGGGCTGTGTTTGCTTGTTTTAGCCTTGCTGGGCTTGGTTTGGCTCTAGTTGGGGGGCTTGGTTTGCTTTGTTTGGCCCTTACTCGAGAGATGGTTTGGAGGTGGTTTTGCTGGCTTTGGTTCCTACTCCTACCCGTGAGACCCATTGAAATTTCTTGAGTTTAATTTATCCCCTCTTGTTGAATTTGAATCATTTGAATGATTATAGATGGATCAAACTTGTTACTTTGAGAGACTGGTGACGTCTTGTACTCTCCTATGTATATCAAAATTTGTAGGGAATTGATTCGGGTTCACCTTAGTTGTGAGCCTCACTTGCTGTTTCTTGGGTTTGCCTCAGTTGTGAGCCTCACTTGTTGTTTCTTGGGTTTGCCTCAGTTGTGAGCCTCCCGTTTTGGTCCTTACCCGTGAGGCCCATTGGAGGTCATTGGGTGTGATTTGATCCTCCTTACTAGGCTTGATTGGCTTTAGTGTCGTGGATGAATCAAGTTTGCCATCCCAAAATTATAATTACTTTAGTTATCCTTTCGTGTTTGTCAAGGGAGCATAGTTGCCATTGGTGGTCCTTTTGTTTGCTTTAGCCGTGCCTTTGTGCTCTGGGTTGCTGTGGCCGTGGGCCTTACGTGTGCTTTGGATGACCTCTGGTCATGGGCTTTTGCAGCTGCTCTTTGCTGCCTTAAATCTTGAGCTTTAAGAGTTCTTTTCTGGGCCCTCTGTTGCCTTAACTGTAAGTCTTACTTGTTATCTTTTGGACTGCCTTTAGTTATGGGTCTTGGTAGCTGTTCCTTGCTCTAGCGTGAACCCCTTTTGTCCCCGTTCCTGGCTTTGGCCGAGAGCCTTATTGGTTGTTTCCTCTTCTCTGCTGACCCTGGCCGTGAGCATTTATGTGGTTTTATGGGAAAATTTTATGCTTATTCAATGCTTGAGGCTATCTATTAATTTGAAAGTCGGGGAATTTTAATTTTAGTATGAGTTTGGAAATATTAACGGTGGTTTCCCCGCGATCGTTTTATTTTGAAGTTTGAGAAATTTCTAAGTCTCATTTTGGAAAAGCACTTGGTGGACTTGATTAATCCTATGTCTTTGGGGTTTGAGAAATTTAGCGCGAGTTTGTCCTTTATGTTTGTCAGGAAAGACCTTGGACTCTACTTTTCCAGGTCTTTTCGATGCGAGTTTTGAGAACTGTTCCAACTCCTTTTCGGTGTTTTAGATGGATCAGTGCCTCCTCTCTCTCACCCCATTTTTGTTCTTTTTTTCCTTGCTTCTTGATTCGATTTTTCGACGCTTATGCTCGATGTATAAGTGTTCACGTATAACCTTTTGCTATACGTGAAACCATCAAGTAAGGTTGCAAGTAGTCGTTTTGGGACATACGGTGTTGATGATAAAGACACACCGAAGATAGAGCAGAAAGATGTTCTATCCTATAACATCAAGATCCAAGCATTTGATGAACAATAGAATATGGTATCTTTCACCGACATAAGTCTAGTGGGAGTTGGCTCGAACCTCCTCAGATGGTTGACAGTTCCACGCCCGACAGTGTAATCGACTCGTGGACAATAAAAAATTCTAAAAAAAAAGATAAGTTTTGATAAACCATTTTCAAACAAAAACATACTTTTCTACGAAACTAAAATTGATAACTCTTCTTTGCATGCTTAAAATTTGTGTGCATGTTTAAAACATAAAACGTACTTTAAAGCTGGTTGTCCACCTGACGAATACCTATTTAGGCTGGGAAATAACCCTCTAAAGGAGGTTCAAGACACCCTTCTAAACAAGTGGCGGGTTCTATACATTCAGGCGACCGAGTAGAGCCTTCGTGGACCCTCGAGAATAAATATAGCTGAGCCTAGTCCCATACGAGTGCTTGCGGTATTTGTGGACCCTCGAGAATAAATATACAGCTGAGCCTAGTCCCATACGAGTGCTTGCGGTCCCCCTTATCCGAATCTTTTTTTTTGTTTTATCGAAGCTTTGAGACAGGACACTCGTGTTACTTTTCCTTCCTTTCGGGACTTCTCCAGGAGTTTTGAAGATTTTCTTTTACTTGAGTCTTTTTCGCTGATTTTCTCGAGTTTTCCGCTTTTTCTCAGATTTTCTGGATGACGTTTTCTTCCAGACTCTTTTTTTTGAGATGCATTTAGGCTTGTTATACTTAAGGAACATCGGATCTCACAGACGTACAAGTTTGCTTTACATTTTACAGCACGTAATCTTCCTGTTTCTACCTGCTGCCGTACTGTACAACATGTTATACCTGTCCTGTTTCTACCTGTTATTGTTCTTCCTGTATAGCATGTTATACTGTTTCTATTTCTACCTGCTACTGTACTGTATAACATGTCATATTACTCCTGTTTTTCCACCTGTTACTGTTCTCCTTGTATAGCATGTCATACTGTTCCTGTTTCTACCTGTTACTGTTCCACATGCATTCTACTGATTATTCCTGCATTGCACACTTTATACTATATAGCTTCAAGCAGGTTTCCTTTTACATAAGATGTTTAGAGGACTATAACCATAAGCCCGTTTGATTTGACACTATAACTACACACCCTAAAAACCTTAAATTCGTCATGTCGGGGAGCTTGGAGCTGGCGCAGTGGGCAGCACGACCATCTTCAACAGCAGAACATGTCTTCCCCAGCAAAACTATTCCTTTTCCTAGAAATTAAACAACAATCCATAAGATTTCGAGGTTGTTTGCCTAGCGCAAAACCTTTTTCTTTAGGCATTCGTATAGCTATGCTGTACGATTTAAGCCTGTTGTTTGCCTAGCGCAACATAAATCCTCCACCCTTTTCTTTAGGCATTCGTATAACTCTGCTGTACGATTTAAGCCCCCTAGCGCAACATAAATCCTCCGCCTTTTCTTTAGGCATTCGTATAGCTCTGCTGTACGATCTGAGCCCTAACTCGTTCTAGGTTCCGAGGTTGTCGCCTGATACGACGTAAACCCTCATATCTTCTAGGCAATTTGTGTAACTCTAAATCCTCCACATTCGTATAGCTCTGTTGTACGATCTAAGCCCTAACTCGTTTAGGTTCCGAGGTTGTCGTCCGATACGATTAAAGCTCTCATATCTTCTAGGCATTTGTGTGACCATGTCACGCAAATATAAGCCCTAATTAAATAAAATTGGCAGGATGAAACATTTTAATAATTTCTCCTCAAAACTGGAGCCAAATCATAGGATAGACTAGGAAGTCACTGAGGTTCTCCTCAGAATCTGTGGCCTCCCCTAGTTTCTCTTCGTTTGGATTCCTCAACAACGTTCCATATTCGAGCATTTCCCCTTTGACACATCTTTGTTCGATTTCGTTGAAAAGTTCAATCCTTTTGACTTCTTTGAAGATGACACACCTCTTCGTCCGATTTCGTTGAAAAGTCCTATCCTTTTGACTTCTTTGAAGATAATATTCTCTGATTTTCTATCGAGGAGTTTTCTTAGGTGACTTCGGTCATTTAAGATGTAATTAACTATAGGGGTTTGCCCTTATAAGTTTTCTTAGGTGACTTCGGTCATTTAAGATGTAATTAACTATAGGGGCTTGCCCTTATAGGAAGGTTTCCCAAACCGGTCATTTAAGATGTAATTAACTATAGGGGTTTGCCCTTATAGGAAGCTTTTTCGAACCCAGCCTAAAATAAACCCTATTTAATTCTTTGTATTAAATAGGGAAACTTGTCGGCAAATAAAACCGTTTCGCAGACCAAACGGATGTCATATATTTCTTAGTTTATTTGATCGAGTCTCATCTTCAAGTCTTGTGTTTATCCCTCGGGATAGATACAAGATTTGAGGTAGAGCGCACTTTTATTTAAACTGTG
>JXCR01084966.1:26251-46555 GCA_002079205.1 Phalaenopsis hybrid cultivar | reverse complement strand
TATATATATTTATATATTAGAACGTCCTTCCGAAGCGGGCGACGGGACTTCACTTACAGCGACCGACAGCTTCTTCTGGGCAACCCACAAACTTTTTAGTGCCGACAACCACCTTACCTATGCATGAAAAAGTGCATTTCACTTTTTAAAAGTTAAACTAGTGGTATTTTAGATGTGATATGAAAGATTTGAGTGGTATGACTGTGAAGGCAAAGTTTAGATGTTAGACATGCAAATACATGAGAATTGGGTGGTATGCATGTCAATGCCTCAAAAAAAAAAGAAACTTTTAGGTTATCATATGTGAGCAAGTGAATGAATTTATGTGAGTGGATTCCATATATTATGAACGGCAAATCAAGATGAACTTCAAATATACTAGTTGTCTCCTGAATGATACGAACATGTGAAACCAGTTATTCTTAATTATTATAATTTATGTTTTCAATTAACCGAGGGTCAAGATTTACTGTATGCTGAACAATGTCATGAATAATGTTTGTTTTTTATGGCACTGGTCTTTTAATGTTAGCCCCAACCAGCCTGTAACCTGTGTTGTTCTCTTCTATTTGCCAATCAATGAAATTTAATGCTATCTTACTTGGTTATTTATATTGATTATTCTATGCATTTAAGCAAAACTAATCATTTATATCTGTCAATACAGAATTTGATGCTTTTATTCATAATTAGGGGTTGCATGTTTTCTTCTTATTTATTTATGAAAGAAATCTTTTTTTGATCAGTTGCTTGCAGGCCTTGAACCTTGCCAAACAGAGGTTTTACGAGTTGTCCAAGAGATTTAATATCATGATACAGGTGATCGATAGCCTGCATTATTTTTTAAACTTGTTTTATGTGATTTTATGAAGATTACCGAGTAAAAACCTTCTTTCACTCTGATGGTTTGTATACTCTGTTGAAAGGCTTGGTAATTATAATTATTTGCATGTGCACTAAATGATTCTACGCTCTCTTTAGATGTTTTTCACTCCTCTATATAGCTGACTTGCTCGTCTTTAATATGATCCCCTTGTACTGTGACCTTCGTCATTCATAAGCTATGATACAGATGTTTATCGATCAATCTACATCTGTAGCTTTAAAACGGCCAATTGAGTAGATCTTATGAAATTTTTAGATACCCACGCTTTTTATTATTTAATTACTGTTAGATTTTTATTAAAAGTGATAAAGGCATGCATCTCTTGCTACTCCTAAAGCCCAAGTCTCATGATAAGATGATGCATAGGTCAATAAATAAATACTAGGATATATTAACCAAAGCTGAAGGTTTTAGTACATGACCCGATAAACAATACAGTCTAGAAATTCCATGTTTGTCAGGTTCTTAAATGTTAACCGACTTTTGGTTTTGCTTATCCTCCAACCACGCTCCAGCGGACGTTTCATTCTCGCTCTTGCCATACTTCAATCAACTTGATGCTCTTATCAGTGATCTCCCCATACTTAAAACCTCTTAGCCCTCCCAAAGTCTTTGATTCATGCCCACCTGCTTGCATTCCTCTCTACAGAGGCTACCTCTCTACTCTCCATGAGTGTTACCATTTAATGGCTTCAGTAAGTNAAAAAAAAAAAAACAAACAACAACAACAACAATAAGAAGCCTTTATCCCACTAAGTGGGGTCAGCTATTTGAATCTTTCTTCTCCATTGCATTTTATTGAATGTCATATATTCATTTAATTCTAATAGATTAAGATCATTTTTTATACAATATGCATAAGTCTTTTTAGGTTTACCTCTACCTTTCTTAACGTAAGTCGAATCTAAAACATCTACTCCTCTAACGGGATCATCAGATGGTTGAAGTTTAATATGATCCTAAACATACCCAAAAAAAAAAGATCAATTGATTGCCTTTTTATTTGTTTTCATGCTGGCTTGCAATTTGTTTGCTTTGTAAGCCTCTTTTAAATATGTAGTCATTCCTAACATTTTACAGGAGTTAAGAGTGTTTTTTTCTCGTTTTCAGTTCATTTCTTATATTGCTGACTTCGGTATGGTAATGTATGGCCTTCATCTGTACTTATATTACGAATACACGCATGGTGCAATAATCTATAAGAATATGAACCTCATCAACTTGTCATAACCTTCATCTTCTCATTTGCTACCATACACTATAGGCTTACTATTCGGGATAAAATGATAAAGTATGTGTGAGAATAAGAGTGTATATACTCTTAAATGGGTAGTAGTGTTACTGTCTCTCTCCCAAGCACTCGTGTTCATGCCCAAAGTTGTGCGTGTGCGTGTATGCTTGACAGGAACTTGTGTATACGTGTTGTTGAATCAAACTTACCTTGTGCAAGTCATCATATTGAAGTAAAAACATGGTACTAGCATTGAAGGATTCTCCAATTTTATTATATAAATCAAATATATTCATTTGAGAATGTATGACATGACATCTAAAGATAATTTAATGGTTATGATATTAAAAAAAAAAAATCAAGACTTTTTATTGTCGCCAATGCATTGTCAGCCTTACTTATTCCATGGGAGTTTGCCACCCTATTCCTTGTCTTGATCCATTTGTTTGCTTACTATTCGAATCAACTTGTCCTTTGCTATAGGTGTCCTTCAGCTTGTTAATGTGATTAGACTAAAGACTATTTGCAATGCTTGAGTTGCCCTTGACTGTACAAAGCTGAGTACTTGGTCCCTCCACGTGACTGACCATCATTTTTGCTATCTTATTAACAAACATTGTTTTAAAAAATAGCTTGTATTATCACTATTATTATTTTTATTTTATTTAATGTTATTTTGTATTTTTATTATTGCCATTGTTGGTCTTGTCCTAGATTATAAAGATTTAGAATAGGTTGATGATTGTCTTAAATTCATGTCAATTTAATAAAATAAATTTAAATCTAAATTTTACTAGTTCTAATGTATATTTTAAGAGAGACTACTCACAACCTAACGCCATTGTGATGAAATGTAGGAAGAGTGGGTCAGGACGTCCAGTAATTAGAATTTAACATGATTTTTGCGAAAGGTTGGCAAGGATGGAATATGCTTAAGTTTAAGGTTAGATTTGTCATATTGATTATGGAAAAAGATCAAAAAAATTGTTTAAGGATAAGACAAATAGTATTCTTTGTCTATTAGAAACTAATGAAAAAGAGAAAACTCAAATATTATGGGGATAAAAAGTATAAATGTAAAATTATTTGGTTTAATATGGTTAGTAAAATATGATCGTTATTAAAATAATTTTTAACAAGAAAATTAGAAATATGGTTAATTCTTATGCTCCTCAAGTTGAATTAGAATATACAATATATTTGCTCAAAGTTGATTGTTGAGGTCCTATTGGTTGATTTGGTTGCTTTTGTTTGTGTGAAATCAATTACCGGACTGGACAACCCTATTCTCAATTTTTGGGTCATAAAGAATTATAGACACTCTAGACTTAATTTGACACTTTCAAAGTCCATTGGAGTCTTTACAATCAATCTCAAGCAACTATGAGTTGTTTGGGGCTAAATTTTTCATGAACTTCTTTTAGTTAATGTGTCAATTTTGGCGAGGCTGCAATTATGATTGAATTATTTGAATCATAGCCCAAATAGGTGGTCCACATTTTTGTTTAAAGAGTAACCATATGTTGTTTTTTTAAAATTATAATTTTACGCCACAAAACTTTTTAAAATTCAATATAATTTCAGGCAACACAAATTGCAACAAAATATTTTCGAATCAGCTGATAAGGTTAGTAATATGATGAATTTTATTATGATAATTATTGGTAAGAAAATTAGAAATGTGGTTAGTGCTTATGCTTTTCAGGTTGTATGAGAATATACTTTAAAAATTAATTTTTGGAATACATTGATGAATAACTGTACTGTATACTACTAAAGAAATGTTGGTTTTTGAAGATTATTTAATCATTCAGATAGCTTTTAATTTGATAAGCTATGATAAGATTTATAGTGTTTGTATAAATATGGGATAAAAATTTTATGCGAAAGGCTATACTTGATTTCTTAGTTATCTATAATTTTGCAGTAATGGTCACGTGCTTTAAGAAATAATGTGTGATATTAGTTATGTATAGTTTTATATCCTACTTGAGGAACATTTTGTTGCTTACAAAGTTGTACTCGAATCACAATTAATTTTTTTAAGAAAAGTATTCATTTAAAGATTGTAAGGTTGGCTAGGATAAAGCTTGACCTTACAGCATAAGGTAGTGATTATGGGTATGTCTTAAGAGTAAGAGTATAAAGAAAATAATAAATGGAAATTATTGCATTTGGATAAGATGGTTGAATTTGAAAGGTGAGAAGTCTTTAATTTCTAAAGATAGATCGTTAAGAGAGGCAAATTGAAATTTTTTAGTTGAACCAAACATAATACTGTTACTGTTGGGTCCCAAGCTCCAGATACGAAGAGTTTTGCGTTCGCTAGTTGACAGTTAGCATAAAATTTTGTCAAAAATTCATGACATAATATTTTAAATCATTGTGTAAAGAATAAGACATCCCGTGAAAGCGACGCATTTTATGACTTGAATATAGTGAAATGTGTGCAAGGGCAGCTGTACCGACTTCTAGGTGTAGTGTTAAATAACCAAGAGGTCCCCCCTATTATGGACGGATGTAAACAAAAAAGTTAATACACAAAACTATTATTAGGATAATATCTCGAAATATAGACACTCTCACATTTAAATTATTGAAATTAGTAGATATTATGTTTCATGGGAAGATAAATATATTATGCATTCAAAAAATTAAATGAGTTCAAGAAAATGCTAAATAGATTGATTATTTAGGTTTTAAATTTTAGTTTTTAGGTATGAGTCGTACTAGAAATGATGTAGATGTATTTATAAATAAGAGTTTGAAAGATAATATTGTAAAAATAATATAATTTGAGATATAAAATTATAGTCTTAAAGATTGTTATCGATACTAAGATTTTTAATGTTACAGGTACATATGTTTCTCAAGTAGATTTAGATATTTGTTTTAAAAAATATTGGAATTGCTTATAAGAATGAATACGAAAGATACCTCTTAATGGAAAAAATTTTATTGGAGGAGATTTAAACGGCCATGTTGGTAGAGCCGTAGAAAGTATTAGAAATATTCACGGTGACTATGATTTTGGAGTGATTCCTGAAGAAGTCAGTCATATTAGATTTTATTTTTGCTTATGATTTTATTATTGTCAATACTTTATTTAACAAAAGGGATGGACATACTATCACTTATAAGAATGAATCTAATAAAATGTAAATTATCTATTTTTTTATAAGAAAAAGAGATTGTCGAGATTGTAAAGATTGTAAGGTCATTCAAAATAAAAATTTTAATACCCAACATCGGTCATTGACTTTGAATTTTAAGATGTGATGTTAGAAGATAAAATAAAAACAACAAAATACTGTCATAAAATTAGGTGAGACACTTAAAAGATGTAAATAAAATTATTTTTCTGAGTAATATTTAAGATCTTAAGATTTGAGATATTTATGAAGGAGCTAATGAATAATGGAATAAAGTATCTAACACTTAAATAATTTGTAAAATATGTAATTGGAGAATTAAATGGGATTTTTTTTAAAAAAAATAGTTTGTGGTGGAATGATAATATGTAAGAAAAGATAAAGTATATATAATTTTGTTATAAAAATTGGTTGAAATGTAAAAACTTGGAGAATTGAGAAAATATAATATAACCCATAGAAAATTTAAGAGAACAATATGTTATAAATATTTGTATATACTAGCCAAACAAAGAGATAAAAAAAGTAAAAGTTATTAAGGATGAAAATCAATTAACGCTTTTCTTATAGGAAGATATTCAAAATAGACGGGTGAGATATTTTGGTTAACTTTTTAATTAAAATTTTAAAAATATAATTGATTTTAGCGATTTTAATATAGTTAATAATAATAAAACATTTTATTTTTACCGTCATATTAGTAAAATTAAAATTGATGAAGCTTCAAAGAAAATGAGGGTGAAAAATCAATAAGATATGAGGGGATTATAATAGAAGTGTGAAAATGTTTAGGGGATTTAGAAATTTTTTGGCTGAGCAAAATTTTTAATATTATTTTAAAAAGAAGCCCGGGAAGTGGAAGAAGAGTATTTTGGTACTTATTTTTAAGAATAAATGAGAGACACAAGAGTATGTAGATTATAAAAGAATTAAATTAATGTGTCATTCATTAAAATTATGAGAGTGAGTAATTGAACATGGGTTAAGGCATGATACAAAGGTTTCTCAAAATCAGTTTGAATTTATGTTTGGTAAGTCTAATGTGGATGTTATAAATTTATTGAGAGGTTTGATGGAGAACTACGTAAAGCGTAAAGAGGATCGACATATGTTGTTTTTTGATTTAGAAAAAAACTTATGATAAAGCACCTATAGAAATATTTTGAAGAGCTCTAGTAAAGAAATATGTTGTTATTCCTTATATTCAAGTTATTGAAGATGTGTATGCTAAAGCTGTAATTTGTATTCGAACATAAGGAGGATACCAAGTGTTTTCTTATTTCAATTGAATTACGTCATGCATCAGCTTTAATCCCATATATTTTTGCGTTAGTTATTGGATGTTCCTACTAAACATTTACAGTAGAATGTACATTGGTGCATGCTTTTTGCTGATTATACTTCCCAGGTGGATAAGACTAGAGAAAGAGTTCAAGAAAAACTTGAATTATGAAGATCAACTTAGAGTCTAAAGTCTTTCGTTTGAGTAAATCCAAAACTGAATACGTGGAGTGTAACTTTAGTAGTAGTAGATCTACTGACGCGATTATAACAATTTATGATCAATTCATTAAAAGGTGTGAATGTTTTAGATATCTTGGTAATATTGTTCAAAGTGATGTTGATATAAATGTAGATTTTATTAGTAGATTTCAATTTGGATGATTAACGTGGAGGAATGCAGTAGGCCTGTTGTGTGATAGAAAAGTACCACATAGGCTTAAAGGAAAATTTTATAAAATGGTTGTGAGACCTGCAATGCTTTATGGTGCTGAATGTTAGGCTATAGAAGAGAAGCATGAAACTAAGTTAAGTGTTGCTAAGATTAGAATGTTTAGATGGATGTGCAGCTTTACACTTAGATACAAAAAAATGAAATGAATATATTCATGAAAGGGTTGGTGTAGCTCCAACAGCAGACAAGATTAGAGAGAGTCATCTTAGATGGTTTGGTCACATTAAACGTCGTTCATCTGATGATCCTGTTAAGAGTATAGATGTTTTAGATTTGAATTTTGGTAAGAAAGGTAGAGGTAGACATAAAAAGCTTTGTCATCTTCTATAAAAATGATATTAATCTACAAAATTAAATGAAAATATGACACTTAATAGGACAATGGAGAAAATGATTCATGTAGCTAATACTACTTAGTGGGATAAATGAAAATATGAAAATATGTCTTTGTTGTTGTTGTTGTTGAACCAAACCTATTATGAGGATAATATGACTTGCAAGTGTAGTGAAAAGACGGAAAGTATTAAGGAAAACAAATGCATTGAAAAGTTGATCAATTGAATAGTACTAAGATTTATAATGTTTTTCTAAAAACTAGAGATCCTATGAAGAGTATAACAAGTAAAGCAAAGGCAACTTTTTCTCGGTAGCTTGTATATTTGGTATTAAGAAAGGAGAAATCAATAGATATTAGAGTACATGATGAAAGATTAATGGTTTTGATCGAGTTGGATATATTCAGTGTTTTCAAAGCCTAATGTGTACTGCGACGTGCAAAAATTTTTCCTTCAAAGCACAAAGCAAAATGATGCTTTTATTAACTAAAGTGCTCTATAATTTTTTTTAAACTATAAAAACATTGATTCATTCATTAGCAATTATAAAATATAGAGCATTTATTAGACGAGTTAGAACTTTATATAGGATTAAAACTGTAGCTTGTCAAAGTTTGTATGAACAAATCTTCTCAACTTCTTAAGCCTATTAATTGTAATTTTAATACTAAGAAATAAACATGAAATGTCAAAGAAACAGGTACCCTAAACATTTTGATGAACATACTGCTTTGTATGCTAGCTTATCTTAAGTATAGAATTTAGAGTAGCCGTGTGTTGCTTAATATCATGCTTTCAATTTATGAAGAAAAGAGGCGGCTACTGAAATGAAGGTAAATCTATAGACCACTCATAAATTATTTCTTTCTTAGAATAAGAAAGCCTCCATTTAGGTGACCTTTTTAAAAAGTTGATTGTGGCACAAATGTTTTTTAATAGTGGTTTTTTATCAAGTCAAAGGGTTACAAGAAGTGAACGGCCAAAAAAAACAACCTATTTGTATGTCAACCTATGTTAGATAATATGGAAAATATACACCATTATCTGAATTATCTTTATTTGTATACCAAATATCATGTCATGAAGTCTCAAAAAATTATTTTTATTTGATTATGATAAAGTGACTGTTTTCTACCGCATTTCCTCTGCAATTTTTTTTTTTTGTTGTATGTAATTTTTTTCAAAAGCAAACCAAATGGTAATATGGAGCTGTGATTTGTCTTATCATGGAGGTTGAGGTTCTCGAAGCAAACCACATGGAGATTGTAATATCTTTATAGCCATAGGTGGAGTCATCAAAGCGTTGAAGTCAACCTTGCGGTTTCTGGCTTGATAGCCTCCACGTAAATGTGGAAGAAACCCCACAGAGGGAGGTCGACGAGCTCGATCTAGTGGAAGAAGTTGTAAAAGGGTCGACGTGCTTGGTCGAGTGGAAGAAGTCGTAGGGTATCAAAAACTAATATTAGTGCCTTTTCTACGACTCACAAGCATTGTCAAAGGTAATAGTCGCAGTAGTCTAATATGAGGTTAATAAACAGGATTTGCTAACTCTGTTAAGTTTGACTACCGCTAACTCCAACTCTTTCTTAGATGTGCCTCAGGCAGGCTTCACGTGACCACACCAATGCATTTATTGTATGAAGCGCGTGCTTCACGCACTGTTGCTACTTGATCATGATGTGTTTGTGTGAGAAGGGCACTTTGAATTTAAAAACACTTGTTGCATTTGAAGTAACGATAATAGGATATTGGCTGGAGAAGAAGATATTGGAAAAAGATGCCAATGCTATTTTGTGAAGTTATTTAATGAGTTAAAAAAAGAGATTATTTTGTAAATGAATAAAAAAATATAATGAAATATATTATATATTGATCCAAAAAATTAAAATAAAGGTAGCTTTACAAAAAATACATAGAGTTAAGAAGCCTTTAGGTCCGAATGAAATATCTAATAAGATTTGAGAGAGTTTTGATGGATGTAGTGATTTGGTTTACATATCTTGTCAATAGAATTTTATAAACGAAGAGGATGTTAATTGATTGGAGAAAAAAAACATTTTTATTCCAATATTTCAAAATAAGGATGATATTAACAATTGTGATGACTATAAAGGAATCAAATTTATATGAGTCATACAATGAAAAGCTATTGGAGAGCATTGGGGCACAGGCCTAGAGAAATTATTTGAATTCTGAAGAACTATTTTGATTTTCATGCCATAAAGTTAGATTTTGGAAACTTTTTTTGAGTTGCTACTAGTAATAGAGCAGGAGGATTAAAAAATGATCTTTTAATGTTTTTATTGATCTTGAGAAGACATAATTTAATACCATAAAAATTAATTGTGTACTTTAAGGCCAAAATATTCGTAAAAAATTTAGTGATGTCATTTATGATATGTATGATGTAGCACTTGTATTAGTAGTAGTTGTGAACCAGCCCAAGATTTTTCACTCATTGTAGATTTGCATCAAAGGATCAACATGAGTTTTTATTGTTATTAGTAATGGAAATGTTTACAATTAATTTTCAAAGTGGTGTATCTTGATGTATGCTCTTTATAGATGATAATATTTTAATTTGTGAGACGGCAATTGAAATAAATAAATTAGATAATGAAGGAAATGTTTTGGAAGATACTAGATATAGAGGTGTTAGAATTAGCGCCAAAGATTTTGAATGTAATATATAATTTTAGTGAGCATGATGTTAGCAATTATTATTCAATCTTATTGAAATATTTGTCAACACCTAGGAGTGATAAATTTATATCTTGAATCTATTATATAGAAGAATGGAGATATAGTTGAGGATATATATGTTAAATTCTTAAATGGCTGAAGTTGAGAAGTGTTTTAAGGGTTTTGTGTGGTTTGAAGATATAATGAAGACTCTTGAGGTAAATATATGAAATTGTGATCAAGCTAGCAAAGCTATATAGATCTGAATGTTAGTGTGTAGAAACTCATTGATATCTAAGTTAAATATGATAGAAATGAGAATGCTAAGATGGATCTGTGGTATACTTATAAAATATATATTAAGAATATTATATTGGAGGAAATGTTATACTGACATATATTAAGATAAGGTGATGAAAATAAACTTTGGTGATTTGTATTTGTACGATGAAGGATAAGAAAATGCACTCATTAAACGGGTTAATAAAATCAATGCTGAAGAACCTGAAAGGAAAATGGATGGACCTAGTGTTGCGTGGACAGAAGTTGCTCAAAATGATTTACGAAGAAAAGGAAAAATGAGGGGAATCATAATGTTAATAGTTGGGATGATAATGATTTTCTTAAAAAAATGCCGTCTAGATTGGCATGCAAAGGATCATTAGGTTATGAATCTAGGATTGCCCTTAACGAATATAATAAAATATTGTTAGATTTCAAATCTTGTTAACTTTAAAAAAAAAATTTCTTGCGTATTGGACACAAGCTACAAATAATTTGATAACTGATTTATTATTTATATAGTGCACAAGTGCTCATATCTATTAATGCTCTGAATAAGTATCTTATAATTTTAAGAACATTTCAATTGCCTTGATTTTGAAAAGATGGATAAGGGGACTCTCTTCTTGGAAATTGTATCAAACATCCTTGCCTTCTTCAAATTTGATGAAATTGTTGGTTAACTCCGATATTTACAACCATACCACTTAATTCGTATGTATTTACATATCTAATGCCTAAACTTTACTCTTTATATTTATACTACCTGATCTTTCATATCACGCCAAAAATACCACCAAACTTAAGAAAAAAGGTGAAATACATAATTTCATGCATGGGTAAGGTAGCATTTATGTAAAAATTGAAGTTTTGGTGTCAGATACGTAAATACTTAGGAATTGAACGGTATGTATGTGAATCTACCTCAAGTGTTTACTTACAAATTACAAATCGTATGAATTTGCATATTAAAGTTGGTAGTTTCATTGTGATTTTCAAGATTTAAGTTATACTATTGTAAATAGTAGTATTGATATGCCATTTCCATAAGAGTGAAAGGTTTCAATATTGCGCTAAATCGCTGGCTTTTGTCCGTCTGAGAAGCAACTCAATGTTTGTCCAAGTTACATATATATATTTTTAATTAAGATTGATAACACATAATAATGATGCATTTTTAATGTAACATTATTATTATTATTATTATTTAATTTGGATTATGAAGCAATTTTTTTTCCGTCTAATGCTGCATTTGTCTCATGCAGCTGGAGCAGGCAGTTTATGCCTATAAAGCTGGGAAGTAAAATAAGCAAAGCCCTGTATTTTCTTCTTGGTGCTTGAGTTGGCATGCCAGAATGTTGCATTCTGTACAGATCCCTGGCAGGCATTCATATGCCCTTAATGGCAAAATCCTTTTGGCTTTGATGGAACAAATTCATGCATTTGTATCAGCAGTACTGTTGTTTTTTGTAAACTGTTTTCCCCCCCCTTTTTTGTAAATGTATCTTTTATGTAGAACTAGAAAGCTAATTTATTAAAATTTTAAGCAAATCTGAAATATTTGAATTTTATGAGGGTTGTTTGGTTTGGTGGAAATTTCATTTGAAGTATTTATATTTAATTTTAATTTTTTTTAAAATTGATTTGATTTTATTTATAAGCAGTAATTTATACTGTACATAGCTTATTCTGTTAGTGTTATGAAAATTCTACTTGGTTCTAGGTTTAGTTCTTTGGTTTTGGTATGGTGAACTGAGTCAATGATGTAGTGGAGTAACTGAGTCAATTTAATTCATGAATTAGCTCAAATTTGATTTGATGAATTGTCGGTAAGTCGGGCTCAATGAGTTAACAAAGTAAGGGTCTTTTTGGGTTGGTTGCTGTTTATTAAAGTGTTGTGTATGGCAAGAAGCTGTTGCAATGAAGTTGTTGCTGAGAATTTGTGTCTGTTTATTTTTTGCAGTTCTGAAACAATTGTGAACAAATGACATTTTTTTCTTTATATGATAGTATTTCTATAACAAAATTATTTACACTACAATATTTCATAATTAAAAAGTAAATATTCAGTTTGAATGTTGCAAAATAAAAACAAACATCTCACAAAAGAGTTGCATGACAATTAAAATTTAAAAAAATTTGTTAAAATAATAATTATTTATATGATAATGTTGTTTATAAAATGTAATTGGTTTATTTTAAGAGCTAAACCGCCTCCAAGAAAACTCGTCACGCTCGATCACTATCGGTGGTGGATTTGTCCAACTCATCTATTTACTCAAATAAGTTGCTACTTTATGTTTTTCTCCTTAGATACATGTAAAACTATCTTCTGTAGCTATGTACTTGTCGCGAAGTAAGCATGAAACATTGTTGTCCATAGTAGCAATACAATCTCTGGACGTACAAGAAGCCCTTGAGCGTATATGTTCAGAAGGTTTAAAACAATACAACAAAAAACCTTAAATGCAATATTAGTTAAAATTAATAATAGAAGTAATTAATTCAAGTTTTAAGAGACTGTTAGGCTTCATAAAACATAGTATAAACCAATGAATTTGTCATTACAATAAGACAATATGTATTCTAAAAAAAAAGTTTCTTGGTTGCCTTGAAACCACGTAATACCGAGCTCATATGTGTCACATATGCATATTACAAAAAAAAAAACCATCCAGAAGAACCTCAAACATCATAAAACTAAAAAAATAGAGAAACTTAGGTATTTATTTGGATTTCACGTGTCAAGAATCAATAACAAAATACATGACATTTAGAAGATCCCTTAAGGTCAGATATCTCATCATAGATATCCAAAAAAAAAAAAAAAAAACATGCAATACTTTGATTACATAATATATCCACGATTATCTCATCAGTCATCCAAGTGAGAAAGAATTCAAGCATAAGAACTAAGAATAATATTGAGATTAAAAATATACATCATTTGTAAAAAACAACAATATAACAAATAATAAATGCTTTCAAAACACATTACAAATGAAATAACAATATAAAACAAACAGTCACTTCATTCAGCCTCCAACTATGACATCTGTAATTTGCTCCTATAACTCTATCATCTCCCACGCACATTCCCCATCCAAGGCGCAAGTCTCAGGCAAGTAACTTTCAGTCTGTGATAAAGATTGTATGACACGATATTCATATGCTTCAACAGAATCATGCAGGCGATGTTCATCAACATTGTTGAAGTCAATGTCGCTGCGTGAAGGATACCGCTGAATATAATTGTGTAGATTTATTGCGGCAATCACAATTTGCCCTTGTTTATGAAATGGATATGTCGACAAATCCAACAGTATGACACATTTTTTCATCCAAACTCTAAATGTTCTTTCAACGATACCACATAAGAACAAATGTCTTTTGTTAAACATCTCTTTCCTACCCTGAGTGACATTGCTTGATCTTTCAAAATAAGTAATGTAACATTCAGTATTCAGAAATGGCTTAGAAACCCTCTTTGTAGGGGGTATCCAACATCGAAAAAATGGTATTTATCTAACATAAATAAAATAATTAGTATTGCAGTGAAAAAAAATATCTAACTGGGGTTTAGGATGGAGTAAACCTTAGGTTGGGTGAGAAAAGCTATATTTCTGAGTTCTTGTGGTAAATTTGAATAAGCTACTGTCGTGTGCATTGTCTTCCCAACCAACCATAACAGAAGTAAAACACATGTTGAATTCATATTCCTCCATTACATTTTGTGCAATCTCGATGGAATTCCTTTCAAATGTTTGGTCATCTAATTTGAAATTTTTTATGATAAACTAACAAGAGCATTCAACCCAACCGAAAATATCTACTGATTGTTTCAGATGAGTGCTGAAAGCGCTCCATGAATCCTCTCATAGATTCATTCTATGATAAAATGTAGAGGTTTATCGTGAACACCTCTCTGGAAGTCATCCTAGAGGAATCTTGAAGTCCATGATTTTTGTGTAGCTCTTCCAAGAGATCGATGAATTCGGGCTTGTGTCATCCAAAACATATTGGGTGTCATATAAGAAACTCTTCAACCCACTTATCACCAATGATGAAGACGTCATGCAAGGAGAGCGAACTATGTATGAGTTATAGTACTCATACATCTAATACACCGCAGCTGCAATTCTTCAGCGCTTCTCTCTATTTGCTCTATATTATTCACTGTCTATGCAGTTGGCACATATAAGAATCATTGAATTGGCTACTGTCAGAACACTTTTTAAACGAACAAAAATCACAAATAAGCTTGAAGAACCAAATAACAAACTATACGTTAAAAAAATATCTAAAACAACATTAACCGTGTCTCAATAAAAAAAAAAACAAATATAAATTGTCCAACTAGAAAAAAAGAAATTCAGGCGTCTCTGCTGCCATAAAAATAACTTGCATAATAAACCATATGGTAAGAGGTCATTGTCATAAAGAACTCTCTCCGGTTGGGTCTTCAAACATCTTCATAGAAGACAAATACAATGACATGTCATCGTAAATCCTTGGAGTTGCCTCCAGAATTCACATAACTTATGTTTCTGAATGAAAGTTGCCTGTGAAGTGTCCGGATCATTGGTTCATGATGCAACTAACTGTGAAATTTAGTTTCTAATGAAACCATCACTTTTGTTTTATTTTTCTCAACCCTCGAATGCTTTGATCGATTGGTGAATTCAACTACATCGAGGTTCGGGCTAGGGCTTTCATTAGAGTTAGCTTTTTGTTCGACATTCAAGTTCTCAATTATGCCAATAAACCCTCGCTCATTAGGGACCCATGCATGATTATCAGTCGTCACGACTCCACCAAACATATGAACCAACTTCCCTTCTAGCTCATGCTCGATGTCATTGAATTTAATTTTGTTTGCATTTGACACCGCTTACAAAGTAATGCGCGATGGATATATTGATGGATATTATGCTTTTGTATTGTTATTGCAGTCTAAATTAGTATTAATTCGTAATTTTTTTAAAACATAATTTTTTTTTNGAATCTAGGATTGCCCTTAACGAATATAATAAAATATTGTTAGATTTCAAATCTTGTTAACTTTAAAAAAAATTTCTTGCGTATTGGACACAAGCTACAGATAATTTGATAACTGATTTATTATTTGTATAGTGAACAAGTGCTCATATCTATTAATCCTCTGAATAAGTATCTTATAATTTTAAGAAAATTTCAATTGCCTTGATTTTAAAAAGATGGATAAGGGGACTCTCTTCTTGGAAATTGTATCAAACATCCTTGCTTTCTTCAAATTTGATGAAATTGTTGGTTAACTCCGTTATCAGGTATTTATCATATTTTAATGTTGGGATATTTACAACCATACCACTTAATTCCTATTTATTTATATATCTAATGCCTAAACTTTACTTTTTATATTTATACTCCCCGATCTTTCATATCACGCCAAAAATACCACCGAAGTTAAGAAAAAAAGTGAAATACACAATTTCATGCATGGGTAAGGGAGCATTTATGTAAAAATTGAAGTNGTTAACTCCGTTATCAGGTATTTATCATATTTTAATGTTGGGATATTTACAACCATACCACTTAATTCCTATGTATTTACATATCTAATGCCTAAACTTTACTCTTTATATTTATACTACCCGATCTTTCATATCACGCCAAAAATACCACCAAACTTAAGAAAAAGATGAAATACACAATTTCATGCATGGGTATGGTAGCATTTATGTAAAAATTGAAGCTTTGGTGTCAGATATGTAAATACTTAGGAATTGAACGGTATGTATGTGAATCTACCTCAAGTGTTTACTTACAAAATACATATCGTATGAATTTGCAAATTAAAGTTGGTAGTTTCATTGTAATTTTCAAGATTTAAGTTGTCCTACTGTAAATAGTAGTATTGATATGCCTTTTCCATAAGAGTGAAAGGTTTCAATATTGCGCTAAATCGCTGGCTTTTGTCTGTCTGAGAAGCAACTCAATGTTTGTCCAAGTTACATATATATATTTTTAATTAAGATTGATAACACATAATTGTGATGCATTTTTAATGTAACATTATTATTATTATTATTATTATTATTATTATTTTAATTTGGATTATGAAGCAATTTTTTTTCCCTCTAATGCTGTATTTGTCTCATGGATATTTTTGTCTCATGCAGCTGGAGCAGGCAGTTTATGCCTGTAAAGCTGGGAAGTAAAATAGGCAAAGCCCTGTATTTTCTTCTTGGTGCTTGAGTTGGCATGCCAGAATGCTGCATTCTGTACAGATCCCTGGCAGGCATTCATATGCCCTTAATGGCACNTCTTGGTGCTTGAGTTGGCATGCCAGAATGTTGCATTCTGTACAGATCCCTGGCAGGCATTCATATGCCCTTCATGGCAAAATCCTTTAGGCTTTGATGGAACAAATTCATGCATTTGTATCAGCAATACTGTTGTTTTTTGTAAACTGTTTTTTCCCCCCTTTTTTGTAAATGTATCTTTTATGTAGAACTAGAAAGCTAATTTATTAAAATTTTAAGCAAATCTGAAATATTTGAATTTTGTGAGGGTTGTTTGGTTTGGTGGAAATTTCGTTTGAAGTATTTATATTTAATTTTAATTTTTTTTTATTTGATTTGATTTTATTTATAAGCAGTAATTTATACTGTACATAGCTTATTTTGTTAGTGTTATGAAAATTCTACCTGGTTCTAGGTTTAGTTCTTTGGTTTTGGTATGGTGAACTGAGTCCATGATGAAGCGGAGTCCATTTAATTCATGAATTAGCTCAAATTTGATTCGATGAATTGTCGGTAAGTCGAGCTCAATGAGTTAACAAACTAAGAGTCTGTTTGGGTCGGTTGCAGTTTATTAAAGTGTTGTGCATGGCAGAAAGTTATTGCAATGAAGCTGCTGCAGAGAAGTTATATGTATGTTTATTTTTTACAGTTTTGAAACAACTGTATTACAGTTACAATTGTTTCTGAACAAATGACATTTTTTTTTCTTTATATTAGTGTTTTTAATAACAAAATTATTTACACTACCATATTTTATATTTAAAAAGTAAATATTTAGTTTGAATGTTATAAAATAAAAATAAATATCTCACAAAAGAGTAGCACGACAATCAAAATTAAAAAAAATGTTAAAATAATAATTATTAATATGATAATATTGTTTATAAAATGTAATTGGTTTATTTTACGAGCTAAATCGTCTCCAAGAAAACTCGTCACGCTCAATCACTATCGATGGTGGATTCGTCCAACTCATCTGTTTATTCAAAGAAGAAGTTACCTTTTGTTCTTCTCCTTAGACACGTGTAAAAATATCTTCTTAGACACATATAAAACTCTCCTGTAGCTAAGTAGTTGTCGCGAAGTAAGCATGAACATTGTTGTCCATAGTAACAATACAATCTCTGGATGTACCAGAAGCTCCGAATGTTCAGAAGGTTTAAAACAACACAGCAAAAAACCTTAAAGGCAATATTAGTTAAAATTAATAATAGAAGTAATTAATTCAAGTTTTATGAGACTGTTAGGCTTCATAAAACATAGTATAAACCCATGAATTTGTCATTACAAGAAGACAATATACCTTCTAAAAAAAAGGGTTCTTGGTTGTCTTGAAACTACGTAATACCGAACTCGTATGTGTGACATATGCATCACAAAAAAAAAGTCATCCAAAAGAACCTTAAAAGTCATAAGACTAAAAAAGTAGAGAAACTTAGTAGCATTCATTTGGATTTCACTTGTCAAGAATCAATAGCAACATACAGACCATTCAGAAGATCCCTTAAGGTCGGATATCTCATAATAGATATCCAAAACCAAAAAAATAAAACATGTAATATTTTGATTACATAATATATCCTCGAATATCTCATCAGTCATCCAAGTGAGAAAGAATACAAGCATAAAAACTAAGAATAAAATTGAGATTAAAAATATACATCATTTGTAAAAAAACAACAATATAACAAATTATAACTGCTTTCAAAACACATTACAAATGAAATAACAATATAAAACAAACAATCACTTCATTCAGCCTCCAGCTATGACATCTTTAATTCGCTCATATAACTCTATCATCTCCCACACACATTCCCCATCCTAGGTGCAAGTCTTAGGCAAGTAACTTTCAATCTGTGATAAAGATTGTATGACACGATATTTATATGCTTCAACATAAACATGCAGACGATGTTCATCAGCTTTGTTGAATTCAATGTCGCTGCGTGAATGATACCGTTGAATATAATTGTGGAGATTTATTGTGGCAATTACAATTTGCCCTTGTTTATGAAATGGATATGTCGACATATCCAACAATATGACACATTTTTTCATCCAAATTTAAAATGTTCTTTCAACGACACCGCATAAGAACGAATGTCTTTTGTTAAACATCTCTTTCTTACCCTGAGTGAAATTGCTTCATCTTTCAAAATAAGGAATGTAACATTTAGTATTCAGAAATGGATTAGAAACTCTCTTTGTAGGGGGTATCCAACATCGAAAAAATAGTATTTATCTAACATAAATAAAATAATTAGTATTGCAGTGAAAAAAAATATCTAACTAGGGTTTAGGATGGAGTAAACTTTGGGTTGGGTGAGAAAAGCTATATCTCTGAGCACTTGTAATAAATTTGAATAAGCTACTGTTGTGTGCATTGCCTTCTCAACCAATCATAACAGAAGTAAAACACATGTTAAATTCATATTCCTCCATTACATTTTGTGCAATTTCGATGGAGTTTCTCTCAAATGTTTGGTCATCTGATTTGATAATTTTTTATGATAAACTAACAAGAGCATTCAACCCAACCGAAAATGTCTACTGATTCTTTCATATGAGTGCTGAAAGCGCTCCATGACTCCTCTCATAGATTCATTCTATGATAAAATGTAGAGGTTTATCATGAACAACCTCTCTGGAAATCATCCTAGAGGAGTCTTGAAGTCCATGATTTCTGTGTAGCTCTTTCAAGAGATAGATGAATTCGGGCTTCTGTCACCCGAAACATATTAGGTGCCATACAAGCAACTCTCTAACCCACTTATCACCAATGTATGAAGACGTCATGCAAGGAGAGCGAAATATGTATGAGTTATAGTACTCATACATCTAACACACCGCAACTACTATTCTTCAGCGTCTCTCTCTATTTGCTTTTATATTATTCATTGTCTATGAAGTTGGCACTCATAAGAATCACTGGAATTGGCTACTATCAGAACACTTTTAAAACAAACAACAATCACAAATAAGCTTGAAGAAGCAAATAACAAACTGTACGATAAGAAACAAATATCTAAAACATCATTAACTGCGTCTCAATAAAAAAAATAAATATAAATTATACAACTAGAAAAAATAAATTCAGGCGTCTTTGTTGTCATGAAAATAACGTAGATAATAAACCATATGGTAAGAGGTCATTGTCATAAAGAACTCTCTTCGGGTAAGGTCTTCAAATAACTTCATAGAAAACAAATACAATGACATGTCATCGTAAATCCTTGGAGTTGCCTCAAGAATTCACATAACTTTCTGAATGAAAGTTGCTTGTGAAGTGTCAGGATCATTAGTTCATGATGCAACTAACTGTGAAATTTAGTTTCTAATTAAAACATCACTTTTGTTTTATTTTTCTCAACCCTCGGATGCTTTGATCGATTGGTGAATTCAACTACATCGAGGTTCGGGCTAGGGCTTTCATTAGAGTTAGCTTTTTGTTCGACATTCAAGTTCTCAATTATGTCAACACCCTTGCTCATTAGAGACCCAAGCATGATTATCGGTTTCACGACTCCACCAAACCTATGAACCAACTTCCCTTCTAGCCCAGGCTCGATGTCATTGAATTTAATTTTTTTTGGCATTCGACACCGCTTACAAAGTAATGCGAGATGGATATGTTGATGGATATTATACTTTTGTATTGTTATTGGGGTCTAACTTAGTATTAATTCGTAATTTTCTTAAAACATAATTTTTTTT
>JXCR01084966.1:4421-25612 GCA_002079205.1 Phalaenopsis hybrid cultivar | reverse complement strand
ACACACACACACACACACACACACACACACACACACACACACACACACACACACACACACACACACACACATATATATATATATATATATATCACTTTATAAAAGTTAAAATAATGATTTTTTGATGTGATATAAATAATTTGGGTGGTATAAATATAAAAAGAAAAAATTTGCATCTATTATTTTCTTAATTCGTTATGCCTAATTCTTAAAGTTATTGTAGGGGGTCTAGAAATTGAAACACATTAAATTAAAATTTATGCTTCATCACTTAATTCTTTTTTATTTCTCGAAGCATATTTTTAATTATTATAAAAACATTATTATAATGTCTAATATCCTACTTTTTAACATAAAGTATAATTTTTTTATTATATATAGAAAATATAAATCATATTTTCTTAGCAATATTGTTATACCCTTTAAATAAAAAAAAATTAGCTTCTAATTTTAATGTTGTATATTACATAAAAATTGAATATTTAATTAATTATCATTATGCCGTATTTTTTGAAAAAAATATATATATTGAATATAAATAATGAAATTATTAAAATTACTTTGAGATGAATAAAACATATAAATATTTAATTAAACTTTATGCTGCATACCATCAAACTAAACTTAATATTCGGATAACAAAAAATACTAGTTTGAGTGAGAATTTGAAAAATTGGATAAAAGGTGCTAGATTTATAAATAATAATGTTTTGAGGGCTATGCATGTAATTGCATGCACGCGAGAGGTCTAGAGACCTAGTAACCCGAACTTATTTCCTTGATATTAATATGATTTAATAAATCATGTAAATTCAAATTTAATAAATATTTGAAAGACTAAATCTTAAAAATTATTTGGAAATGGATTTAATAAATCCAATTAAATTTTATGAAATTATTTGAAAATTCATTTGATAAATTAAAAGTTTGATATAATAAAAATCATAAGTAAAAATTATTTATTTAATTTAATTTGATTTAATTTAAATTTTATTCATGAGTATTCTGATTAATAATTGAATAATCATTAAATTAATTAATTATTAAAAATTTATTAAATTAATTAATTATCAAATAATTATTTAACATTAATCAACTGTTAATTTATTAATCATTAATTATATTAATTAGGAATGTATTTTAAAAATATATTTTTTATTAATAATCATTAAATAATGACATATAAATTTGTCCAATCATAATGAATTCAAAAATATATAAATTAAAAATTGATTATTAATAAGTTAAATTAAAAAGAAAAAAAAAAACTTAAAGTAAAGCTAAATTAAAAAAAAACAAAAATCCCATCTCCCCTTCTTCTCCCTTCTCCCGGTTTCGCCCTAAGAAAACCTGCTCTTCTAAATCCCTTGTCAGACAGCCCCTTCAAGCTTTCAGCCTGCATCTTTATGGCGCTTGTTGGCTACAGGTACTATGTCATCCTTATTCCTCGCAGTTACAGTGCCGAACTAGGCGGATTTCCTGTAATTTCTATTCTTTATTGCTAGTAATGTTTAGATTTGCTTCTTGGCTGAGTTTACGATGTAAGATTATTTTAGCATTAAACAAATGTATGACGACGAAGAAACTTAACTTAGTTACAAACCTTGGCAGAATCTAGGGAACCTAATTTTGATTAGCCAGTTGAAGTTTGGAATGGAATTAAGGTACATCTGTGTGAATAAAAAAGGTACTCATTGAATTTCGACTAAGCATTGAATGATTCCAGGAGTGGTTGGAAGTATTTCTAATTACTTGGATAGGAGCATTAAAATGAGACTTGTGTAGAAGATACAAGTTAAGAATCAAGTGAAGTTGTCTATGTGAAGTCAATAGTGGTGGTATCGAGTAAAGTATGAGAGAGTTTACTTTGAACTCCAAAATTTTGATTTCAAGCTAAATTATTTTAGGCTAAAGTTTATCGAAAGCTCTTTTGAACCAATTTTTCTGAGTTGACTTCAATGTTGGAATAAGATATTTTGCTAAATGTATGTTAAATTTATGACTAAGTATGCATTCACATTTATATCGAGTTTAAAGCATGTTGACCTAAAACTATGCATTATTACAATCTTGATTGCTTTATCTACAAATTACTTGCATTTATTGCAAGGTTTAAATATAAGATAACATGAATTGAGATATTTTGTCTTAGTGAAACGAGGTGTAAGCCTCAAGGTGGAAATCGGATGGATAACAAATCATAAAATTTAATATAATTCATATTGTTTTGTTTATCATCATAAACTGTAAAATCATATAATAATAAAAAGAAAGTAAATCTGAATCTTGAATATCAATCTAATGTGAAAATGTGAAACTTATTAGGATCTGTTCAAGTCATATTCAAATCATAATCAAATATGGATCAAACATGGTTCCAATATTTTTGCACAAATGTTATAACTTTGCTTCAAACATGATCGGACATGATTTGCTCAAAAGAGTGTTTGAATCTTATTCAAACTATGTTTGATCATGTTTTAAAAACATGCTTTGAAAACGGTGAAGTTATATGCATTTTAACCCATGTTATCGTGCTTGTATCAACGCTAACATCTTTTTTTTAGTAGTATTAATTTTGAGTTTGTCACTATATTTTTTTGTCTTGAAAAACTCAGCTTCAATGAATTAAGCATTTGATATTTGTGGAGCATATTTAGGCATTATTGATATTTTTATTTTAAACTAATTTATAAATCATCATAAGTTGTTCCGTCACACTAACACACATGATACCTATAACTTCCATCATTTGTAATTTAGCAGCCAGTGCTATCTCATCATTTAAGGAAGCATTTGTCGAGCATGTTATCTCGACCATATGCATACCTTTTAGATTGACATTACTATGTATCACCCAAACTTTTATTAAATGCTATGGTCTGTCTATCAGCTTGCTGGTGATAAGTAGCTAAAAATCTGTGTTATATTCCTATCAATTTTCAGAGGTTTTTCAAAGTAACTTATGAACATTGTATTATTGCAGATACAATAGTTTTAATTAAGCCATGCAATTTAACTAATTTCTTAGAACATAATTTGTTATATGAGTTGCATTGGCAGTTTTGTAACATGAAATGAAATGAATTACTGATGCTCATAAAACAAAGATAAAAGTCATGTTTCTCAAAAGTTCATGGTAATAATACTTTTGTTCTCTTTATGATTAATGGTAAGCCATATTTTTCTTTTGTTCTCTTGAATTTTAGTTTAATTAGTTCTAGATTCTTTTATCTTTCCAATTATCATTTCATGTTCATCCAGTACCATTTTCGTTTGTCCCGTTAATTTTAGTCTAACAAATCTTACTTAATGCTACCTAGCATTATTCATCATTCAAATTCATTTCCCAGTAANAATTTTAGTTTAATTAGTTCTAGATTCTTTTATCTTTCCAATTATCATTTCATGTTCATCCAGTACCATTTTTGCTTGTCTCGTTAGTTTTAGTCTTACAAATTTTACTTAATGCTACCTAGCATTATTCATCATTCAAATTCATTTCCCAGTAAAAAAAATATGAGCATTCAGTTTCCCATTAAATGTGGATGCCTCAATTTTAACCTTCTTAGTTATGTCTTTATCAACCATAAAGTTGATGTTTGTGATTATTATAAGTTTCACTCTATGTTGTATATCTTGATTATATTTCTCAAGAAAATTTGCCTCTTGGCAATGTAAATAAACTTTTCATTAAAATTAGTTTTAACTTCTACTTTATGTGGATGGAATTGATTGTTTCCAACACATTAATTTGTTCTTTGTTTTTTTTTATATCCTCACTCCTTTTGCTTTGCTTGTTCAGTAATTCTACTTATTAGTTTTTCTTTGTTTTTTTNATTCAGTTTCCCATTAAATGTGGATGCCTCAATTTTAACCTTCTTAGTTATGTCTTTATCAACCATAAAGTTAATGTTTGCGATTATTATAAGTTTCACCCTATGTTGTATATCTTGATTATATTTCTCAAGAAAAATTTGCCTCTTGGCAATGTAAATAAACTTTTCATTAAAATTAGTTTTAACTTCTACTTTATGTGGATGGAATTGATTGTTTCCAACACATTAATTTGTTCTTTGTTTTTGTTTATATCCTCACTCCTTTTGCTTTGCTTGTTGAGTAATTCTACTGATTAGTTTTCCAAATTTCTCAAAATCCTNATATATATATATATATATATATATATATATATATATATATATATATATATATATATATATATCTAACACCCTCAACATGTCTAACGACTCAATCCCGTGCTGCAAGACATATGCACTCATGTAGGCTCGAACCCGTAACCCCAGGGGATTTACGACTGACAACACAATTGCCAACGAAAGAGTCAAACTGAGAGGCACTTAAANTATATATATATATATATAATTATTTATTTATTTATTTATCTATATATATCACTATAAAAGTTAAAATAATGATTTTTTGATGTGATATAAAGAATTTGGGTGGTATAAATATAATAAGCAAAAAAATACTATCTATTATTTTCTTAATTCGTTATGCCTAATTCTTAAAGTTATTGTAGGGGGTCTAGAAATTGAACTCTTTTCACATTAAATTAAAATTTATGCTTCATCACTTACTTCTTTTTTATTTCTCGAAGTATATTTTTAATTATTATAAAAACATTATTATAATGTCTAATATCTTACTTTTTAACATAAAGTATAATTTTTTTTATTATATATAGAAAATATAAAGCAGATTTTCTTAGCAATATTTTTATACCATTTAAATTAAAAAAAAATAGCTTCTATATATAATGTTGTATATTACATAAAAAATGAATATTTAATAAATTATCATTATGCCGTATTTTTTGAAAAAAAATATATATTGAATATAAATAATGAAATTATTAAAATTACTTTGAGATGAATAAAATATATAAATATTTAATTAAACTTTATGCTGCATACCATCAAACTAAACTTAATAATATTGGGATAACAAAAAATACTAGTTTGAGTGAGAATTTGAAAAATTGGATAAAATGTGCAAGATTTATAAATAATAATGTTTTGAGGGCTATATATGTAATTGACTCTGACGAAGCTCACCCTAGCCAGTAGTCATGCGCCCGAGAGGCCGAGAGACCNAAATATTTAATTAAACTTTATGCTGCATACCATCAAACTAAACTTAATAATATTGGGATAACAAAAAATACTTGTTTGAGTGAGAATTTGAAAAATGGGATAAAAGGTGTTAGATTTATAAATAATAATGTTTTGAGGGCTATATATGTAATTGACTCTAACGAAGCTCACCCTAGACAATAGTCATGCACCCGGGAGGGATTATTGAGTACGGACACCGCATGCATCTCTGCATGCGGTGTTCGATCTTGGCCGTAGATCACGGTGATCTACGGTCAGGATTATTTCCGTTTTAAAAATAAAAATAAAAAAATTTAGGTGGGGCCCACCGAAATACATCAGGATCTTAAATCAGGTGATTTACGGTCCGGATCGGACTGTATGAAATAATTTTTCGGAGGTCGAGAGACCAAGTAACCCGAACTTACTTCCTTTGTATTAATAGGATTTAATAAATCATGTAAATTCAAATTTAATAAATATTTGTAAGACTAAATCTTAAAAAATTATTTGGAAATGGATTTAACAAATCCAAATAAATTTTATGAAATTATTTGAAAATTCATCTGATAAATTAAAAGTTTGTTATAATAAAAATCATAAGTAAAAATTAATTATTTGATTAAAGTAAAAAATTAATTATTTAATTTAATTCGATTTAATTTAAATTTTATTCATGAGTATTCTGATTAATAATTGAATATTCATTAAACTAATTATTTTATTAAAAACTATTAAATTAATTACTTATCAAATAGTTATTTAACATTAATCAACTGTTAGATTATTAATCATTAATTATATTAATTAGGAATGTAATTTAAAAATAAATTTTTTTATTAATAACTTATAAATAATTACATATAAATTTATCCAATCATAATTAAATAAAAATTTTATAAATTAAAAATCGATTATTAATCAGTTAAATTAAAAAGAAAATCAAATTAAAACTAAATTAAAAAACGACAATCCCATCTCCCATTCCCCTTCCGGTTTCGCCCTAAGAAAACCTGCTCTTCTAAATCCCTTACCAGACAGCCCCTTCAAGGTTTCACTCTGCATCTCTATGGCGCTTGTTGGCTACAGGTAATATATCATCCTTATTCCTCGCTGTTCCAGTCCTGAATTAGGCGGATTTCTTGTAATTTCTTTTCTTTCTTGCTAGTAATGTTTGGATTTGCTTCTTGGCTGAGTTTACGATATAAGATTATGTTAGCATTAAACGAATGTATGATGACGAAGAAACCTTACTTAGTTACAAACGTTGGCAGAATCTAGGGAGCCTAATTTTGATTAGCCAGTTGAAGTTTGGAATGGAATTAAGGTACATCTGTGTGAATAAAGAAGGTAATAATTGAAGTTCGACTAAGCATTCTAATTACTTAGATAGGAGCATTAAAATGACTCTTGTGTAGAAGATACAAGTTAAGAATCAAGTGAAGTTGTCCATGTGAAGTCAATAGTGGTGGTATCGAGTAAAGTTTGAGAGAGTTTACTTTGAACTCCAAAATTTTGATTTCAAGCTAAATTTTTTTGGCTAAAGTTTATCGAAAGCTCTTTTGAGACAATTTTTCTAAGTTGATTTCAATGTTGGAATAAGATATTTTGCTAAATTTATGTTAAATTTATGACTAAGTATGCATTCACATTTATATCGAGTTTAAAGCATGTTGATCTAAAACTATACATTATTACAATCATGATTGCTTTATCTACAAATTTGCTTGCATTTATTGCAAGGTTTAAATATAAGAAAACATGAATTGTGATATTTTGTCTTAGTGAAGCGAGGTGTAAGCCTCAAGGTGGAAATCGGATAGATAACAAATCATAAAATTTAATATAATTCATATTGTTTTGTTTATCATCATAAACCGTAAAATCATATAATAATAAAAAGAAAGTAAATCTGAATCTTGAATATCAATCTAATGTGAAAATGTGAAACTTATTAGGATCTGTTCAAGTCATATTCAAATCATAATCAAATATGGATCAAACATGGTTCCAACATGTTTGCACAAATGTTATAACTTTGCTTCAAACATGATCGGACATGATTAGCTCGAAAGAGTGTTTGAATCTTATTCAAACTATGTTTGATCATGTTTTAAAAACATGCTTTGAAAACGGTGAAGTTATATGCATTTTAACACATTTTAACGTGCCTGTATCACGCTAACATATTTTTTTTTAGCAGTATTCATTTTGAGTTTGTCACTATATTTTTTTGTCTTGAAAAACTCAGCTTCAATGAATTAAGTATTTGATATTTGTGGAGCATATTTAGGCATTATTGATATTTTTATTTTAAACTAATTTATAAATCATCATAAGTTGTTTTGCCACACTAACGCACATGATACCTATAACATCCATCATTAGTAATTTAGCAGCCGGTGCTATCTCATCATTTAAGGAAGCATTTGTCGAGCATGTTATCTCGACCATATGCATGCCTTTCAGATTGACATTACTATATATCACCCAAACTTTTATTAAATGCTATGGTCTGTCTATCAGCTTGCTGGTGATAAGTAGCAAAAAATTTGTGTTATATTCCTATCAATTTTCAGAGGTTTTTCAAAGTAACTTATGAACATTGTATTATTGCAGATACAATAGTTTTAATTAAGCCATGCAATTTAACTAATTTCTTAGAACATAATTTGTTATATGAGTTGCATTGGCAGTTTTGTAACATGAAATGAAATGAATTACTGATGCTCATAAAACAAAGATAAAAGTCATGTTTCTCAAAAGTTCATGGTAATAATACTTTTGTTCTCTTTATGATTAATGGTAAGCCATATTTTTCTTTTGTTCTCTTGAATTTTAGTTTAATTAGTTCTAGATTCTCTTATCTTTCCAATTATCATTTCATGTTCATCTAGTACCATTTTCGCTTGTCTCGTTAATTTTAGTCTTACAAATCTTACTTAATACTACCTAGCATTATTCATCATTCAAATTCATTTCCCAGTAAAAAAAAATATGAGCATTCAGTTTCCCATTAAATGTGGATACCTCAATTTTAACCTTCTTAGTTGTGTCTTTATCAACCATAAGGTTGATGTTTGTGATTATTATAAGTTTCACCCTATGTTGTATATCTTGATTATATTTCTCAAGAAAATTTGCCTCTTGGCAATGTAAATAAACTTTTCATTAAAATTAGATTTTAACTTCTACTTTATGTGGATGGAATTGATTTTTTCCAACACATTAATTTGTTCTTTGTTTTTCTTATATCCTCACTCCTTTTGCTTTGCTTGTTGAGTAATTCTACTTATTAGTTTTGCAAATTTCTCAAAATCCCATTCCACTGATCATATGCTAATTGACCCCATCTTTTAAATAATTTTGATAGTGCGCCTTCACAACTAATTTGCATTTTGACACAGCTTTAGTTTCTTCTATCAAATTTGATGCAAAGCATCTTAGAGTCTTTTCTATTAAAGTTTTTGCGAAATTCTCAAAAGTTTGTTCCTTTGATCATCTGTTAACTGATCCAATCTTCCAAATGATCCCGATATATTGAGCCTCACTTATAGTTTATATTTTTGCACAACTTTAGGTTTTGATATCAAATTTGATGAATAACTCTTCTGGTGTTTGGTTTCTGATATGGTTTTTTGATGGGATGTATAAAAAAATACGTATGAAATATCAAGTTCGCTGTTTACTTACCATCAATTTAAAATTTTGTTAAAGGATTAGTTGTTAAACTAAACAAATTGGTACAATTGGGAGGCTAAAGTGAAATCCTCCTAAAAGGGGTCATGTGATCCAAGGATGAACGAGCACTATTAGAAAAAGTTTTCCTCACAATATGAGCATAAGGTTATGAAGGGATTAGGAGATTATGTATTTTGAAATTTTAATGGTCCAAATCCTTGATGTGATTGCTAACAATGTTGATTTTTATGTCGCACCATTAAGATTGAAAAGGATGTTGTTAGGAGTCCATAGATTGAATTAGATCGTAAATGATACATTTTACAATGTATATTAAGTCCCCAAAAGTTAGGCTGTTGAATTAAATTCAGATTAAAACAGAATATGGATGGGTTTTTCTTTTTAAACATGTTTGTATAATCCTGTTGTTTATTTTTTTCTAATCTTAAATTTTAATAATTGCTTTTGAAATTATGTAGTCTGTCTTCAGACTTTAGGAGTTCTTATTTAACGGAGTTTGTTTATGAATTAGGTTTCTTTTATTGCAAGTCATATGAGGATGAATAAGATGTGTTTTTCAAGTAATTCATATCATAATTTACTTATAAATAAGCTTGAGCGTTGCAATATTTAAATCCAAAAGCTCTACCTTATTCTTCCTCTCCTTCCTGATTTTTGCTACCTCCTGCTGGACCATTTTGTAGGTTAAATGATAAGGTTCTGTTGCTGTCACAACTTTCTATTGTACTAGTGTTGGTTGGTCTTTGTTAGTTGACTATAACTTCTTGTTTGTTGTTATAAGAAGGAAACCTTTTGTGAACTACAAGGAGGAGGTTGTAATATGGGACGAAGAGTCATCCACAACTAGAAATAACAATCTAGATACCTTTGTTTTGATTAATAGATCTCGAGGATTCATCCAACAATAATTTCTATTTTGTTTTCTATCTATTCTAGCCATTCATTGTGGGTTTACATAATAATGTTCAATTTCTAGGATGCAATATAGCTTTTAGTTGCAAATGGATTGTTAAACACAAAGAATGAACTTGAGCTGAACACAGTACTAGATACAAAACATGATTGATTGCAATGAGTTGCAATTAGAAGAAAGGTGTGGGCTTAAATAGATTTTCACATATTATTAAGCATAGCTTGACTTCTACTATAGTAGCAGTCGTTGCAATTTTGGACCTAGAGGTGGTACAATTAAGTATAGGAAGATTTACATCTATGCCACTCAATTCTTATGTATTTATATATCTAACACTTAAAACGTCAATTGTTACATGGATGCCACACTACCTATGCATGAAAAGGAGTATTTCCCTATTTAAAAGTTAAAATAATGGTATTTTTTTAAGGTGATGTGATCTATTTGGGTCGTATGAATGTAAAAATCGAAGTATAGGTTTTTTAACAAGTAATACATAAGAATTGGGTAGTATGTTTCTAAAAGACCCCTTAACTATAATGATGGATTTTCTTCATGGTGCTTTAGACGAGGAGATTTTTTTGCAATTAACAAGTTCAAAGTTGCAGAATAGAATNACACACACACACACACACACACACACACACACACACACACACACACACACAGATATATATATATATATATATGAACTTGATCCTCTTTAAATATGATAGAGTTCACAATGTTCATGTACAAATATATGTTCATATTAAGCCTGATCGTTTATGAGCAAGAAATTAAGTTGTCAGTTCAAATTAAGCAATCAAATCCCCGATCATGGCCTAATTTATAGAAATTTCAATCGATGGGGTCAAATTTTTTAAATCAACTTTTCAAAGTAATCAACTAAAATATTTAAGTTAAAATTAGTCACTTAAAACATTAAACCAAACTCCATTTTACATCTACAACAATTTGCCTATGTTGCCAATCTTTTGATTAACTATAGATTATAAAGAATGGATATTATACCGAGTGTATCACTATATTTATAGTCAAAACTATCTCATGACAATAAGAATGTGGCCCTAGTTCCTTATTCCTGTGATTTGGGCTGACGGTTAATACAAAGTAGCAGTTACGACCAAAACCCTATAACTAAGTGGTTTGCCACCAAATAATACCATTATATTACGATCACGACTGTAACCCATATTTTCGCCAATGACTTTTTATCATTTAAGTTGTGAACCATAATAGTAATTGATTGATATAAATTCTTCTATTAGCTAAGATTGACTTAAAATTTTCCCTTTAGACGAACATTCACCCCAGAACTATAAGGGTCCTTTAGACTATGAAACTCATTATTTCTTGTAAGAATCTTTCAGTCAAGTTGGGTCGACTACCTCCTCTGACTAAATTAATTTAGGACCACAATGATCCAATACGAAGAAACCATGAGATCTTGATCGGATTCGTCATCATTTCTCCCACAAATTGCTCTAAGCTAAAGGAGATAAAACTAAGGACATAATCTAAATTTGTTGCTACTATTTGTTGAATATTCAGTGCTTAATGACTAGACATAATTGAAAGCGTTCTCGTATTATCAGGAGGGGAAATTAATCATAAGGGCTTACATGTATCGGAAACCTCAAATCCAATATCAAAAAAATCCTCACGAAATGAGAGAAATCTCTGGTCAGTGTCTTATCTATAATCCAATCATCTTCCTCAAAATTTGACCTGGAAAACAAAACAAATGTGCTCTGAATAAGCACAGAGTCCAGGGCATCGAATTTTTGGAGCCTACAATCAAAAATATGATTGATTAATAATTTTTTAGGCTTTATTAGTGATTTGTATTTAGAGATTATTTTGGTTTGCTTTTTATCAAATTTTGACTTTTTTATTCTCTTTTTTATTTGTTTTTAATTTCCTTGGCTCTTTTTACTATAATTAGTTTGCATGTGATGTGGATTATTGATGATGGAATGAGACTTGGATTCTCTTACCATAGTTCTATTTATCTTCTCTTCCTCTTTTGTTGGCTCTTTTTTCTATCACTCTAACTTTTTTCTTCCTCTCTTTTTTCATGTATTTCAACAAAATTTAATACCAACTTATCATAAGTTGCCATCCGTCTATCATGATAAACATGCTTATATTTTTTTTTTGTCGATGAAATCTCTATGTTGACATCTCTTTCATTAACTATATGTGGCAAGCTTCTTTGGGCTTATCCCAATCTTGAGATTGTTTGATTCATGTCCAATTTGCCTTTGATTGGAGCTTTTTCCATTGTGCTTTTTGATCATTGTCATGTTATCAAATTATCATTAAATGCTGTTATTTAAAAAATTTTTCATGGTGGTCATTAATACCAAAGGTATAACCCAAATCATAATAGAAAAGTAATTTTTATTACTTGAAACAACTAAGCGGTTAAAATTAACACACTTAAAGGAAAGGAAAAGAAAAATAACAACACGAGACTTGAAAATTAGAAATCGCGGTATACATGAAATAAATAATCTAGGGTGGATCTCGGTGTGTTGGTGGTGATCGATGAGATTTTGGCCTTTCGACGAGGTAGCAAGGAGTGGGTGAAGGTTGTAAGCCGCAGCAACAGAAAACAGTGTTAACGGTGACAACCGAGGGGAGGAGTTGCAGAAAGGACAAGAAGTTGTTTGGAGAGGAATTGATGGCTGGGTGGCTGGAACAACATAAAACAACTGGAAAATGCTGTTTTTAGGCGGCTGCAACGAGGGGGAATGTCAGTGGAAGCAATGGGGGATGAGGGGAACTACAAGATAGTAAGAGGTCGGCTGTCAAGGGTGGTGACAACGAGGACAGGTGGTTGGATTGCGGAAACTACATGGAAAACAATAAGGTGCGGTTGTTTGGGGGTGGCTGCAAGAATGGAGGGCGGTCGAGAGCGACGTGGGGAAGATGTGGAAAGAGATAGGAAGATAAACATCACATCGGGAGAGAGATACCGCTGGAGCACCACCAAAATCCTCAGATACAACCCTCGAAGGGAGAAATGGACACCATCGACAGTCATGACAGAAATTCGAGCCAAAACTGAATTCCTAACCTTAATACAACACATATATTGAAAATGATTAATAAGAATGAAGGATAATGGAAAAAAAAACATAAGAAAAGAAAACAAGATTGTTTTTGGCCCATCTTTCGTGATTGCAAAATCTCGCGGTACTGTAGCGGCTTCAGTACCTTGTCCGTGGTAAGCTTTCACGTCAATCTCACGGGGTTGGGGGAGCTTTGACCTCATTCGTTGAATCTTCTATCTTCTCATCATATTGCTTCAAGTCAACTAAGTTGAAGGTGACAAAAATATTGTAATCTCTCGGTAAGTCAATCCTATTGGCATTAATATTTTAAAGTATATCTTGATAGAATATATATCCATCTTGTTTTGACACAATTATAACTGAAACTGTATGTGGATGAGTGTCTTCACGAACTGAGCCTCGAGCCATCAAATCTGTAACTGGCTTCTTCTACTCTTCGTACTCGTCCGAGTATATCTGATAAACAAGTATATAAAGAGGAATCAACTCAAATGAAATCTATGGCAGATTGGACCGCAATGAATTGTAACCACTCATGAGATGCCTCTTCTTCNTTGTTCCTTTGATCATCTGTTAACTGATCCAATCTTCCAAATGATCCCGATATATTGAGCCTCACTTATAGTTTATATTTTTGCACAACTTTAGGTTTTGATATCAAATTTGATGAATAACTCTTCTGGTGTTTGGTTTCTGATATGGATTTTTGATGGGATGTATAAAAAAATACGTATGAAATATCAAGTTCGCTGTTTACTTACCATCAATTTAAAATTTTGTTAAAGGATTAGTTGTTAAACTAAACAAATTGGTACAATTGGGAGGCTAAAGTGAAATCTTCCTAAAAGGGGTCATGTGATCCAAGGATGAAAGAGCACTATTAGAAAAAGTTTTTCTCACAATATGAGCATAAGGTTATGAAGGGATTAGGAGATTATATATTTTGAAATTTTAATGGTCCAAATCCTTGATGTGATTGCTAACAATGTTGATTTTTATGTCGCACCATTAAGATTGAAAAGGATGTTGTCAGGAGCCCATAGATTGAATTAGATCGTGAATGATACATTGTACAATGTTTATTTAGTCCCCAAAAGTTAGGCTGTTGAATTAAATTCAGATTAAAACAGGGGGTCTTTCTTTTTAAACATGTTTGTATAATCCTGTTGTTTATTTTTTTCTAATTTTCAATTTTAATAATCGCTTTTGAAATTATGTAGTCTGTCTTCTGACTTTAGGAGTTCTTATTTTTCGGAGTTTGTTTATGAATTAGTTTTCTTTTATGGCAAGTCATATGAGGATGAATAAGTTGTGTTTTTACGGTAATTCATATCATAATTTACTTATAAATAAGCTTGAGCTTTGCAATATTTAAATCCAAAAGCTCTACCTTATTCTTCCTCTCCTTCCTGATTTTTCCTACCTCCTGCTGGACCATTTTGTAGCTTAAATGATAAGGTTCTGTTGCTGTCACAACTTTCTATTGTACTACTGTTGGTTGGTCTTTGTTAGTTGACTATAACTTCTTGTTTGTTATTATAAGAAGGAAACCTTTTGTGAACTACAAGGAGGAGGTTGTAATATGGGACGAAGAGTCATCCACAACTAGAAATAACAATCTAGATACCTTTGTTTTGATTAATAGATCTCGAGGATTCATCCAACAATAATTTCTATTTTGTTTTCTATCTATTCTAGCCATTCATTGTGGGTTTACATAATAATGTTCAATTTCTAGGATGCAAACTTTGAGTTGCAAATGGATTGTTAAACACAAAGAATGAACTTGAGCTGAACACAGTACTAGATACAAAACATGATTGATTGCAATGAGTTGCAATTAGAAGGAAGGTGTGGGCTTAAATAGATTTTCACATATTATTAAGCATAGCTTGATTTCTACTATAGTAGCAGTTAGAGGTGGTACAATTAAGTATAGGAAGATTTACATCTATGCCACTCAATTCTTATATATTTATATATCTAACACTTAAAACGTCAATTGTTACATGGATGCCACACTACCTATGCATGAAAAGGAGTATTTCCCTTTTTAAAAGTTAATAAGAATTGGGTGGTATGTTTCTAAAAGCCCCCTTAACTATAATGATGGATTTTCTTGATGGTGCTTTAGACGAGGAGATTTTTTTGCAATTAACAAGTTCAAAGTTGCAGAATAGAAAGATTTTGTCTATNTGGAAGGAGAGGAATGGATGGCTTCTTGGCTGGTACAACATAAAATAGTAGGAAAAGGCTGTTTACGGGCGATTGCATTGAGGGGGAATGTCAGCGAAAGAGACGGGAGATGCACGACACTGCAGGACAACAAGAGGACGACTATCCGGGGTGACGGCAGCAAGGGCCGGTGGCTGGATTGGGCAAACTGCAGGGGAAACGAAAGGTATGGGGGGTTTTTGGGGGGGAGTGGGGGGCTGCAGCAATGGAGGGTAATCAGGAGATGTGGGGAGGATGCAAAACGGGATAGGGAAGATGAACAACACCTCAAGAGAGAGATATAGCCGGAACACCATCCAAACCCCTGATACAACCCTCGAAGGGAGAAACGGACGCCGACGGCTATCCTGATAGAAATTTGAGCCGAACTTGAATTCTAAACCGTAATACAACACATGTATTGGAAAGAATTAAAAATGAATGAAGGATAATAGGAAAGAAAACATAAGAAAAGAAAATGGGACTGTTTCGACCCGCTTACCGTGATTGCGAAATCTTGCAGTACTGTTGCAGCTTTAAGACCGCTTTTGCGGTAAGCTCCTGCATCAGTTATACTATATGGTTTTTGGATGTGGATGTTTAAGCAGTCTTTTCACTTTGATTGTTTTGAAGAATCTTCTAGCACTTCCTTTTAGTTTTAATTTTTTAATTTTTTTAATTATTTTTTTTCAATTTTGATTCAACAGNCAGTGAGTGGTGATTGGCTTGTAAGGTTGGCATTAATTTTTGGTGTTGTTAGTGTAGGATGCACGTTCAAGCACTATGGAACATTGTTGATGCATGCGTTGATTCTAGTAGTGCGAGACATTCATTTCAGACACCCAATGCACATCGAAAGGACAAGTGGTCGGGGTCGTTTTGCTAGACTTTCGCCATCTTTTAAGCAAAGACCGGTTGACATTTTATCTGTCAGATAACTTTGATCGAACCAACAGATCTCATTCATCATGCTGCAAGTGGAACTGCCTAAATTGGGTTGTCCATCGGTGAATTTAGCCGGATGAACCCGAATGATGAAATGGACAGTGCGAGCGCGTTTGGAACGTTGATTTTGCCCAGGGAGGATATCCATTTCGCTATAATTTCGTGCACAACCCAGTAAAGTACGAATCAAGGCTTTTAAATAATAAATAATGATAACAATAATAATAATAAATTAAAAAAAAACAAAAAATATTTAAAGAAAACTAACGCACGCCTCTTTCCCTAGAGCCCGATCGATGCCTTAGCCCTTCGCGTCGCACTTCCCTCGCACCGCGCACCGGTCGGCGAAGCCCACGCCGACGCCTCCTCCATGTCGCTGGTGCTCCATGGTCGGCGTTCCTCATGAGCCCTAGCAACTCCAATTCCTTACAGGCGCGCGCTACTCCTCTCGGCCCCGAAAACTCTTGCCGACGATCCCTGTTTGACGCTCGTTTGCTGGTAAGCCTTCTCGTCGGGTCTCTCTATTGCCGGAGTCCCTAGTCGCCTAGCCTCCTCTCACGCAAAACTTCCCTTGGGTTCAACTGCCCACCCCGACCCGGTCGATCTGGCACTTGGGTCCAACCGGCCGCTCTGGCCTTGTTGGTCGACAAATTTGTTTCGTCCGGCTGCCACGGTCCGATTGACCGATCACTTTGTTTGACCGGCCTTCTTGGCCTGTTTGGCCAACAACTTAGGTTTGTCTTGCCGCCATGGCCCGGTCAACTAATGACACGCGCATGTGCATTAGTCTGTTTGTATGCTCGTATGATGCACTATACCCTATATATGCTTGTCATTTTCATGTGTGTCTGGTTGTTCTTGGGACAAGGTCTAATTCTCCCTGATGGCATTCTATACCCTGAGTGACCAAACACAATACATCTTGTGTTATATGATTTGCATGACATCTTGCATAGTCATTATCACTCGCTTGAGATGCATTTTGAGTGTTCATTTATACACTCACTCCACTTATATAATTCTCCCCAGTGAGGAGTATCATTCTTTGGACCACTATCTCCACGGCATGCCCACCCCTTTCGAGTTACTGCATCCACGACACACCCCTCCTTTATATATTTTGGAGTGTTTTTTACTTTCTATTGTATGTTTGCATACTTGGATTGTTTTTCTTGTTTCTTTTTTATTTATTTGAGATGTCACGAAAATTACAATTTAGGCGCTCAAGGACCTTAAAATTGTAAATTTTTCTCTATATAAATTCTAATGAAAGATTTAAGAAAAATTAAAATTTAAAATTAAAAGATTCAAGATTTGTATAATATTTCTTTTACTTTCATGCATGGTCTTCGAGTTGGTTTTAAAACGGGTTGTATTGTATGGCCATAACCCAAGTCATATAATAAAACCTCTACAATATCTAAGAACCACTCTAAATAATTGCATCATTTGCATGTCATGAGGAGAAACCCTCGCATTTCTCCAACATGACTGTACCAATATATCTTTCTATATAGGAGTTTGTCTACTGCGCCTAGGTCGTTAGAAGGCTTCCAGTCCCAGACGAGGTGCAATTCTTTTTTGTTGAGAGCATTTTTAGCTTTGTAGCTGAACCTCCATTTCTCTTCTTTTTCAACGGCATCCTTGTTATTTCAGTGGGTATAAGTTCCTTCTCTTGGAACTCTACTCGATAGTCATAAGATAGAGTTTCATTTCTTTGAACTTAAGAGCTATAGAGATCCTTGCAGACTGCACAATTCACAGATTGCTGATTGAGGATCCCTGGACATGTTAGATCGGCTACTTTCACGACTAGGTAGACTTAGGGTCCTAGTGGCTTGGGATGGCTGGTTCGTGGTACCCTGACTCGACTACCTTTACCTTTTAGGGATTACTCCCTTTCTTTGGCTATCCCTGCCGAGCTTTATTGTTCCTTTTGTCTTCGTTGGCATTATCTCGACGGCATGCTAGATGTCACTGCTATTGTAAGATAAATTCCTTTGGATCAAGAGTATTCTTGGGCAACCCCCAGATGTAATTAACAAAAAAGGATATCTCCCCTTGGGAGCACACTAGACGCCAGAACAAACAAACACACTTGAATTTTTTGTTGTGGGTAGTCTACTTAGGTATTCTTTCGCGGATATTTGTTCGAGGTGCTTTCGTCTGATCTATTTGGGCGGACATACTTGACACATCGTTGCGAGGTTTATCGCACATAGGCTCTTCACGTTCTTTATCTTGTTTGTTGTCTTTATCGTATGTCTGTTTTTTCCGATTCTTCTGTTCTTTTGACCATTCATATGAACCAGAAGAGATGTTTATTCGAAAAAGGGAAGTAGACGATGATAGATAAACTGACAACTCTTTTAAAAATAAAAAGAGAAAAAAGAACGAAAATAAAGATTTTTGCTATATGGACTCAACATGCTAGCTCACTCGAAAATTCATCTAGTTATCGTTTGTTTGCTTGAGTGGTGGATTATTGTTGTTTCTAATCTAAGTGGAAATTTTTTGTTCAAACTGTAGAATATGGAAGCTTGGGTTATGAGATTAATCATAATCATGAAATTTCATAGATAGAACTGTGATTATTCAGATCATAAAATTTAGGCTTCTGCTGATTTTAGAGCATATTATATAGGTTTTAGGTGATTCCAAAGCAAATATTAGTTTTAGGTTAATGACTGAGGATTCTCATGCTTGATTTACGGGTAAGGAGATCTTCCTGAATTGTGCAGTCTGATGTAATGTGCCCTTTTGTGCAAAATGATTTGCCTGGAATCGGCTTAAATTTTAGGGGGGAAAAAAGATCAGGATATCCAGATACAAATTTTTTGTTATAATGAGTTTAAAATTTAACGGATTTGCTTTGAAATGAGTGTGATACAAGTTTAAATTGATCCTTTGTTTGTTTATTGCACTCATTTCAAACTTGAAGTTGATCCAATAACTTTGAGATTTTTCTTGCTCAATTTTTTACCGGATATCCAGATTCAAAATATTTTTAAAATTTTTGTCTACTGACTACTGTGCTCCAATGCATAGCACATTGATCGAATACAAAGTGAAGGATCCTAAAATGTTGGGTTTGAGCGCTCACCCCGCCTTGAAAAAAAGAAAAAATACTACCGGTTTGTCTAATCTGATCCGGAAAAGATTTTCTTGTATTTCTGATTCCTGTTTTTGATGGGAAGGATTTAAGCATGGGGCCATTTTAGTCAAAGAGTTTATTTTTCAGTAAAGATTTTGCATGCAAGCAATCAACCTGCAACATCCTCACCTGTTGCAATGAAGCTTCTATTTCTTTGCTTTGACATTTTTCATTCATTTTGCTGATATTTATATCCTTGTTTGGTTTTGTCAATTTCAATTATGATTTTCTGAAATTTACCTCCCCTGTAATAAAGTAAAGTTCATTTTAATGGCGAAGCTGATTTCCTGCAACTCCCCAATTTATTCATCTAATCTCCTGCTTCCCCTTATACAACATAAAACATGACATTTTTATTTCCTGCAGGTAAAGCCAAGGTGTATTAAAGTTTCATAAAAAGTGAAGTAAAAGCTCAATCCTGCAACCATTCCTCAATGAGATTCTCTCCTACCTTGAGAACGCTCCTTTTTTCCAACTCCTCAACCAAGCATCCAATACTATCCCAATTTTCTCGCCTTTATTCCAACCACGCTCCTAACGACGCACATCATCTCAAACCAAAGCGGTACAAATATCCCGAATTCTACGACCCATACGGACCGCGCCCCCCTCCGCCCGAGAAGATCTTGCAGCTCGCTGCCCGCATAGCCTCGCTCCCTCCCGAAGAGCTTTTACAGCTCGGTCCTGCTCTCCAACACCAGCTTAAGCATCTAAGGTTGCAGAAAATATCTTCCGAAGGGTTGGGGTTCGCCGCCGGCTCCCAATCCGCTCCCGAAAAGGTCGAAGAAAAGGAGGCCGAGAAGACGGCATTCAATGTCAAGCTCGAGAAGTTCGACGCTGCGGCGAAAATTAAGGTGATCAAAGAAGTCAGAGCCTTCACCAATCTTGGATTGAAGGAAGCCAAGGATTTGGTGGAGAAGGTGCCAGTTGTTCTGAAGCAAGGGATCACCAAGGAGGAGGCTGGTGGGATTATAGAGAAGATTAAAGCAGCTGGTGGTGTTGCTGTGATGGAATGATGTAAGATGTGATTTTGTTGTAATGTTAATGGTTAAAATGCTTTAAAATGGCTCTTTTTTGCATTCTTAACCCTGGGATATATTTGTAATTTTTTCTGAATTTGTTTCACAGATTTTGATCTGGATTTGAGCTTTAGATGCTTGGTGTCATTCTGGTTATTTACTGATTCAACTTTGTGTTGATAATAATGCAGAGCAGGGCATTTACATACTTACCATTCAATTCCTATGTATTTACATATCTAACATTTAAACTTTATTTTTTTTTACATTCTATACCACCCAAATCTTTCGAAGCACTTCAAAAATACCACCGTTCTAACTTTTAAAAAGTACACATCTAACTACCAAAGTTTGATATTTACACTTATAATACTTTATTTTCATGAACCTATTCATGAAAATGTATACTTATGATGGTATTTTTTATTTAATGTTAAAGATTTGTATGGTATACATGTAAATATAAATCTTTAGTTGTTAGATATGAAAATTGATAAGAATTGTGTGATATGTATGACATGTCCATATATTAGATTATAGTTACTATTCTTTGAATTATTTACAATCATAAAGAAAAAAAAAATTCTTTTTGATAATGCTTCCATCTAGTACTATTGCACCACTTTAGCAAGATGGATAGGATTATTATTAATGATATAACCATAATGACTTCTAGGGTTCATAAATGTTCGACTTATTCGAAGAATTATTCAACTTAAGACCTCGGGATAACATTCTGAGAGTTCATGAAGGCTAAAAGAGTGCATTACACTGATTATCACTAAGTATGTTTTTTTTATCCCAAGAGTTCAGATGTTACACCTATAACTAAGGGCCTGTTTGGCGCAGCTGCAGATTCTCAGCTTTTCAGCTGCAGCTGCGCTGCCCCAGGAAGCAGCTGTGGGGAAGTTGACTGTCTGTTTGGTGCAGCTGTGTAAAAAATGTTGTGAGCCAGCTGTTTAATGTAAAAATGACCAATCTGCCCCTGTTTGTTAAAACTGTTTAAAATATTTCGATTTATTTATATAAATATGGGCTTAATAT
>JXCR01084935.1:57223-94467 GCA_002079205.1 Phalaenopsis hybrid cultivar | reverse complement strand
TTTTCTGTGTGAAAAAGAAGAAAAGTTGTGTTCTTGAGCTCCAAATTGCAAAGAGGCTTGAGCGTAGTGTAATTTGCACAATTCACCTCATTTTTCATGGTTAATTTTTTAGTGTAATGTGGCTCCATAATTTTTTCCCGTTCTCAGATTTCTTTACTTTAAATTTTGGTGTTTTTTGTATTTTATGTGAGTTATTGATTTGTGCGCTTCTATTCTAACTTTTGTTTCTCATCTCTCGAATTGATTTTTCATATCTCTTCCCCAACAGGTAGTATCAGAGCAGAGATTCTGAAGTTCTTTAATTCGAGTGGGAGTGATGACTGATTCAATGGTCAAACTTTGTTTTCTGAAAAATGTAAATTAAAGATTTGTTATAACAAAAAATTTTGTATTTATTATTGGATGGAATCATTAAGAAGCTGCAATATATGACTCTGAAAGAATGGGAATTTCCTGATCGAACATCACTAAGTCCGACTTTTACTTTCCTTGTTTGTCTCTTTCAACATTGAGAATGAGAAGATTGTTATTGATCTCATGGTTGCACTAACAAAAATATATGAGAAGCATTCAACTTCAAACAAAATTTTCTGATGAAGTTATTCAATATGAAGATAGTGGATGATAGCTAAGTGATTGAACGCTTAAAACTTCAAGACTGTGACTAACCGGTGGTGTTCTGTTCATATCAAATTTCATGATAAGGTAAGGGCGTTGTTACTCTTATATTCATTGTCAAATAGTTGGGATGGATTACTTACTGCGGTGAGTAACTTTTCAAGTAATATAAAGTTAAACTTTGATGATATTGTGGGTTTAGTGCTTAATGAAGAAGTTCACAAAATGAGCGGTAAAACTTTAAATTTTGCTCAGAATGTTGAAACAAAAGAAAGGAATCTAGATAGAAACACAAGCGAAAAAAGATTTAAGTACAGATTAGAGAAAGAAAAAGATAGAGGTGTAAGTTAGAACAATAGGAAGAAAGGTCGATTAAAAAAGAACTGTAAAGCTCCGAAGAATATTGATGGTGAAAGTCCAGAAAGAAAATTTTCTACAAATGCCTCCATATGAAATTCAATGTGACTCTCTTATTTTATCCCTATAAAGTATTAAATCATGGATAATAGTTTTAGGTGTCTTTTTTTATGTTTGTCCCAATAAAAATGTGTTAAAAAATACACTTAATGTGATCTAAAGGTGTATTTGGGAGATAACAGTGCATACAATATTATTGAAAAGAGTAATTATGATATCATATTGTGTCAAATACATTAGTTTGAAAAATGAATGAAGTAGCTGGAAGGTAGGGGTATGTGATCACTTGCACCGTAGGCTTGGTCAACTTTTCATGTTTGAAGAGAAATCTAATTTCTATGAGTCAACTTGCAAGGTAGGGGTATGTTGTCACTTGCACAAGTGAATTGTGAAAAATGACTAACGATGCAATGGTGATGACTCGAGGCAACATTAAAGATACACTTTATCTATCAATAAATGTTTGAATCCATTGGAGTAGCAGGAACAAAGGTTTATACAGGTTTCTAACACCGTAGGCTTTGTCAAATGATTGAGAAATGTATGAAGTCCCTTCTTTCTAAAAATAAACTTTAGGGTTTAAAGTTTATAGACTTATTTTTTATGGGGATCGTATTTATAGCAAGAAAAAGAAAATTGTTATAAAATTGTTATCTCTAAAAGTGATTCAAAATTGAAGCCTCAAAAGCTGAAGTTAGTGCATATTGATGTATGACGTCCTACTCCAGTTCAATTTATTGGAGGTTCTCTATACTTTGTCACTTTCACTGATAATCACAATAGAAAGGAATGGTGTACCACTTGAAACATAAATCTAAAGTATTTGATTTGTCTAAAAAGTGCAAAGGCATGTTAGAAAATGAGAGAAGCTTGAGGTTGAAGTTTCTTATATCAGATAATAATGACAAGTATCATGGTTAGATATTCAGAAGTTATTGTGCTTTAGAAGGAATCATATATGAGTTCACTATTCCAAGTACACCATAACAAAGTGGTGTTGTTGGGCTCATGAATAGAACCATCACAGACTGTGCCAGTAGTATGAAGTTGCATGCAGGTTTGCCAAAGCAGTTATGGGCAGAAGTACTGAACAATGCAGTTTATCTAATTAATTGTGGTCTGTCGGTACCATTGAATGAAAGCTTACCTGAAGAAAGTTGGAGTAGAAAAGAAATAAATCTCTCACCTGAAAGTATTTGATTGTTCATCATATGTTTATGTTGATGCGGGATCCATAAGCAAGTTTGATTCAAAATCTCTCAAGTGTGTTTTTATTTTGTATGACTCAGATGAATTTGGTTACAAATTCAGGGACTATCAGAATAAAAAATTCATTAAGAGCGGAAATGTCACTTTCAATGAAATAAAGATATACAAAGACAAAATAGAACTCATGATTGTCCACCGTTTACCTTTGAAAATCCCTCAAATATGTTGAGGTAGAAGACTCGAGTTATCAAAAATATTAAGAAAAATAAGTTTCTTTATCTGATGAAGCACAAGAAGTCCCTCAGATACATGCTACTGAAGTCAAAAGGTCCAGCAGAATCACATGACTGATACAGATGTATTCTCCTTCAATATGCCATTTATTGTTGATTGATAGTTGTGAACTAAAGCGTCGTGAGGAGGTCACTCAAGTTGACGTCTCAAAAGAGTGGGAATTTGTCATGAATAACAAGATGTAATCACTAATGTCAAATTAGACATGAGAATTAGCAGAATTATCATATGAACTCGGGGGTACTTTACCTTTAAGAAAAAAATCATGTATTGGGTTTGGGGATACTTCCCCCGAAGAAGAAAAAGAGTGTTTTTGAGTTACAAAATACAGAGAGGCTAGAGTGTGGTGTAATTTGTACAATTCCTCTCATTTTTCATAGTAGAATTTTTAGTGGTGTAGCTCTGTAATTTTTTTCCTATTCTCAATTTTTTTCCATATTAAATCTTGATTTTTTTTGTATTTTCTATAATATATTGTTATATGATTATGTTCTAAGTTTTGTTTATAATCTCTTGAATCGTTCTCTTCCCCAATAATTTCATTAATAAAAGCACCCAAAGTTATAGATATGTATGTGTGTGTGTGTGTGTGTGTGTGTGTGTGTGTGTGTGTGTGTTTATTAGTTTTATTTGCTTCATAAATATGGTGCTTCACAATGCTATGCATGATCATCTATGTGGAAAGATATTATGATGAGGTATATTGTTATATTAACTATTGTTTACCCTTGCAACTTGTTGATTGTCATTGCAAAACACAGAAGTACTGAGAATTGTTTCCTCTTAAGTTAAATTTCATCCTCACTTTGACATAAAAAAATTTGGCGTATCAAGAATGTTTTGCAAAAGGTCTGACTAGTTGAAATTTCTTCAATGATCATATTTTTCCTAAATATTTCGTAAATCGTTATTGTCTATTGAAATCCATTAAATGATCTAAATTTATAATAACATTATTGGACATTTTATCTTGAGAAAGTGTCGACATGAAGGGAGGTCATTCACTGTTAATGAATTGAGAATGCCTATTTGATAAAGATTGGAGTTATCATCAATAAGAATATTAAAACTAAAGAAAGTTACCTCATAGTCACCTAGAAAGCATCTAATATTTTTTTCATTCAGCTTGTCGACATACTCATTTTTTGTTGATAGGATAGCCATTTAATAATGTATTGTAATGATATAGCATTGATGCAAGCAAGAAAATATCGATATATATAATAATCTTCTGAAGTTTCATTAGTCAAATAATTTAAGTAATCTCATTCAGAATCTGCACTAATCCATCTTCACCCGTTGGTTCATTTTCTTGCCTAATTCTAAATATGAATTCACCAAAAGAACCTTTTTTTGCTATCATATTTACATGCAATTTGAAAATTGTCATAAGGTTACCATAATATGATTTTACCAAGTCGTAGATAATAGTAAAACGCATCTTTATACAAGTTTCACAACTGGTAGAACTTATCCAAAGTCCCCAACAGATGCAATTACTTTACGTCCAAAATAAATGGAGTTGCTCATAAAATCTGAGTTTCTTGTCTAAAGATTCTATAGTAGTTTGTTTAACCATAGGTACTTCATCACAAAATATAATACTTAATTTTCTGAGCAGTTTCCATCGTAAATGTAGTTGGCTATGACTCCGCATCAACAATGGCTGAAGAGATCAAATATCCAACCAAAAGCCTTCCTGTTCGCCTAGGCAGATCATATTAGCTTTTATAATATTTTCCTATTTGTAACTAAGACAATTGTTGTAATAGTGTGTCTCTTTCATGGACCTCATTACCTGAATTCATAAACTATGCATTATTTCCTTAATAGTGTGTCTCTTTGATTTATGCAAGCAAAACCTCACATGAATTCTTATTATAATTTTTATATTATTATCCTCCAAGTTATTTTCTATCCATATGATGTGTTCTTCAGCTTATCATTCAACATAAATTGAATGAGTGAAGAATAAGTTTTTTTAGTTAAAAATTAAAATATAATAATTTCATAATACTCATAAATTCCCAAAAATTTTCATAATGATTTTGTTGACTTAAAAATCTTATCAAAATGCAAAAGTTTTACATGCAATAAAACCAGTAAATTGAATTAATTCTTGCAATATTTTTAATCAATTTAATAATAAAAGCTAATAGTATCAAAAGTAAAAACAAAGCGGTTAGATTTTAGAAAGTCAACCGAAGTAAACTACTTTAGTTAAAAAACAGCAGTAAAGGCATACTATTATCATGCATACATGTAAATCGCCTATTCATTTGGGGGCTAAATATACTAAAATAAAATTATAAAAACTTAGCTGCCTATCCAAATGTTATTCTACTTACTATTCTTAAGAAAGCAGAACTAAAATCACTTGCTCAACAGATAGCTTCAGCAGGAACTAAATACAACTGAAAGAAATAAAAATTAATACCTGCAGGAGATTAGTGCAAACAGCCATTTCTCCACAAGTGATATCAGCCCCAAAATTTTTGCAGATCCTTCTGAAAGGAAGGTTGCCAACAGTAGTAAGAGGTGCAAGGTAAAGCTTCCCTCTAAAATCAACAAGTTTTTTCTCCCTTGCAAGAGGCTTTATACTCAAATCAGATTTTGAACACATTTTAATGCTTGAGGCCCCTTCACAACAATAAGGCAAACTATTATTTGGAAGATCATTTTCCCTTTCACATTTACCTACTGAATGAACAAAATATAAGTCAGTTAAGAACATGTGCCACCTGAACTGCAAGAAGACAAATCAAAATAGTAGAAAAGATAATAATTGTACCCTCACCATAAGTTGCTTCAATATTTCCATCAACATGAGATTTTACCTTCTTCGGACGTCTAGACTCATAGAAGTCTGAAGAATCGCTTGAACATTTTGTTTCTATAGCCTTCACTGGAGATTGGCTCATTTCATTCGCAATCATAGAACGAGTATCATCAACTTCATCAGCACAAAGATCATTCAAAACAATGAAATTTTCTTGATAAATGTCCAACTGGCCATTTCCTGCCTTCGACACAATACTTTTGTTCCCCTGCAATGCGCAACTGTAAGAGATGGAAACCGAAAAAATAAAACAGCGCTGTTTTTGAAGTTGCTATTTGCAAAATAGTTGATTAGGGTTTCACTAATTTAGTTTAGATAAATTTTAAAAGAGCATGGAACAGTAGTAGACTGAAATCTTTCAAAAAAAAAAAGCCCAAGTAAACAAGATAATGAGTGAAAGAAAACTAAAACAGTTTTAAATATTATCCCAGGTAAAACAAGAAAAATTTAGTAGTGATGAAACTATTAGATAAAAAGTAAGCGCAAGAATGTTTGAAAAAAAAGGATAAAGTGTAAACTTTCATGGGAATGCAATAAATCCATTTTAATAATCATCTTTATAGCTACTAAATTTATGAATGATTTTTACCAATTGCTGTGAAATAAAGTACACAAGGCACAGTTTATGAAGCCTAAGATGGTTAACGGCACATAATCTTTGGAATAATATAAATTCTTCTTCGGTGAATATGAACATCGCTTCTTGGAAAAGATGAATTTTTCTTTTAAGTAAACTGGAAGACATATCCATCGCAAAGATAGAAAATTAAGATCATTGAAATCATTTTATTTGCATTGCAGACAAAAGAAAATTACATGTATAACATTCCAACCCAAAACAGGGATCAACACACGCCGCCAAACCATTTTTGAAACAATGGACAAAAAAAACGCAGAAATTTAATTATGCTTGTATGAAACATAAATAATTTATACAATTCAGTTAAGTGAAGGATAGTGTGATAATTTAACAATTCTTGTAGGCCAGAGATGATAAACAAAAGAAGCTTTAGAAAAAAAGGGGTTTAAGAAGCTGCAAAGAGAAAAGCATTTCACGTTCCACCAACGCTTGTTCAGAAGTATTTGATGATAAGAATGGCATGGAATCTTCGTACAAATAAGCTGTAGGTGATTTGCAGATTGAACGGTATAAATTCAATATAAATAATTAAGGACAGCATTTTAAAAATCTACCTCAAAGAGAGTGTAAATTAGTGTAGCACAAAGAACTACATAAAGAACAATGCGCAAAATTGACAAGTTGATGGCACAAAAGAAAGGTTAACTAAGAGCACTGCAAACAATTAAGATAGTTTGAGCTTGAAATTAAGCAAGCTGATCAAACTTTATAATATTTAGCATACCTTTAACCCCAGGGCTTTGAGTTGAGAATCTGCCTTGGTAAAAGAAAATTTATTTTTCCACAAAAGCTTTTGCAAATCTTTCTTCAGAATATTAACCTCAGAGCTCTTCTTAGAAATATCCCGATTTTCTAAAGTCTGTTTTTGATGTGTATTTAAAAATCTGCAAGTTATTCCATACGGGCATAACCCTTCAAAAGTAGCAAAAGGACAAACCCCTTCAAGATCTGCTGGTTTCTGCAGATAAGATTGTCATTACTTTCATCATTACAAACTATAAAACATTATTGATGAGACAACAACCATCATATGAGTTTGTATAAGAAAAATGCACCTGAGCCAAGAAAGCATTAATATCATGATTAAAGCGGCAACTTCCACCAAATCGACAATCTTCTGTCCTACCACTTTTTGCAACCTCAGAACAAATATGAACAGCAGATTTTTGTTCCTGGATATAGCGTAAAATTGAAGTTCAATACATTCAAATATTATATGGAAATAAATAAACTGTCAAAATAGTCCCCTCACTATTTACATGGGACGATTTTAGTCCGAGAATATACAGAAGTGTCAAATTAGTCCCAAGACTATTTTAATATGAGCTGAAATAGTCCCCAAAAAAGAATATTTTAGCCCCCATTAAAAAAATCTGGGGACTAAATTGGTATTCTTATAGACTCTGGGACTAATATGGCCCCCTACAAAGAGTTAGGGGATCATTTTGACACTTTTCTCATAAGGAAATTGCATAAGATCTATTAAACATAACACCACACGGCCAAATACAGATGCATTAAAGCTAAACATTAATTTCAATACAAGATGGACCTGCTACACATTTTGCAACAATAGAGTCAAGTTGAATCCAGAAACATACACACAACACAACAATCACAAACAAACTGTCATTAAATAGTATATGAGATTGATTGATAGTTCCATGCATTGACACTAGTAGCATCACAAAATGAGACCACAAACAAATGCATGAAATTAAAAGGATATCGAATATAAAGCATGGATACTACTAAAAGTATTAAATACAAGGTTGCCCAAATGGAAGAATGAAATAAAACATTCACAAAACATGACATTATTTTATTATAGAAGTGGTACAACGCCTTATTGTTGTGTCCTGGCAAAGATATTTATCAATGCTATTTATATATATGTTCAAAGAAAAACTGAGTGAATTACTTGGTTGGTAAATAAGTAAAGGTCTTCCAATAACCAGAATTAAAACAATATACAATGAAACTTAAGGACCATATTGCCTTAGTAGTATAGCTTGTATGGACATCATACCTACAAACAAAGACCCCAAATTAAAGCGCATAAGCATAAACAAAAGGATAGTGAAAAACCCAAAGGTTGGCACAAGTATATTGGTACTTATCGAATAATTCTTGATTGAGAACATTTGTACTTTCAAAGCTGTTTTCTAATGGCCGCTAAACTCAAAATAACGCAGAAACATAAATGATGGCAGAATACGTTGCCAAAAAAAAAAAAGATTCTTCAGCACTGACCTGCTTCCGCTCTCTCTTAAGCTGCCGCTTGGACTTCTTCTCCTTGACCACGCCTGAAGGAGCAGTTTTCTTCTCGGCCACGTCATTGCCGGCGTCCTCTTCAATCTTAGCCGTAAGAGCCGTTCTCGAAGGAGGCGGGCGGAGATATTCAGCCTTCACCGGTGCTATCGCCTTAGCAGCTTGTTCCTCCGGTGTTCGAAGCTCCGCGGCTAATTTGGGGGAAGGCTGATAAGGGTTTTCAAGTGGATAACCGCCATTGTCTGGATTAGTCCTTTCATTTGCATCGGCAAAGGGAATTGGGTCCATGGCGAAGGAAGGATGGAACAGATTCAGGTGCCAGAGAGTGACCGAAATTAGGGAATTAGTAGGGTTTTGACTAAAGTTGTACAACCAATACAGCCCGCCGGCGGATGGATTTTGGTGCCCTCGAGTATGCTGGATTTCCTATATCCAACCATCATGGTTGAAGTGCCGGACAGTCGGACAGATATAGCCAATATTATTTAAGATCGTTCATACTAGATGTATGCAAATGCCACTTTACTGATCTTAATGGATGATCATTTTACAAACAAAAGAATGTTAGCCTACTATAATTCAAGTAAAGCATATTGTACTCAACATTAGTTATTATGGACTATCCACTTATGTCATATCAATGTTCACTGTTGCTTTGAAAAAGTATGTCTTTAAGCAACTTGTCTTAATTGAGTTCTTCTCAAGTTGATGTTATATTATTTAACTGGTAGTTGATTAATGCATTATTGTCCCACTCATATGTGATTGGTAATATTTGACGTCGATGTTAAAGAGTTTGTAGCAATTTATAATGATTCATAATAGCCGTAAATTTTCTTTTAAAATACATTTTTAAAAATAGAGTTTGGATTGAGAATATAATCAATTTTATTTGTTACTTTTTTATGTGTGGCAATGTGTTCTTTTATGTCGTTGTTAGTTGTATAAGTAACAATGCATTTTGAGCTGTGGAGGATGAAGAAAAAAGGAAAAAAAAAAAAGATATTTTCTAGCTTTTGTTTCATGTATCCTAAAAATTCATAGTTTTCAGGGGGTGGGTTACATTTATGGATCCAATTTTGGGAAGTTTATTGGCACGAGAAGGATGTGTAAGCCTTGGAATTTTATCATATTGTTTCTCATGCAATAGCTGGTATCAGAGCTGGAAAGATGCCACCTTGAAGGAACCAACAACGATCATTGTAAGGAGTGTTGATAGGAGATTTGAGAAGGGAAATTAATCATTGCAGCAACATCTTGCCAAATTTGAGCAAAGGGAAGAGGCTGATGATATTTTATAGAGGCGACCCCAGGAAGGGTTGGGGCGGGGGTGTTGGGAGAAACAATTGCCCTCCCTCAAATTCTAATTTTTTACTTATATGAGAGGGTAATTTAGTCTTTTGTCCCTCATGAATTATCACTTTTGCCTCTCCTAAAATATCACTTTGTCTTTCGTTGCCCTAGCCGCTCCAATATTGGGTCTGGGGAGGTTGTCCCCCCCCTCCCCCCTCCCTCTCAAAAAAGGGTTTGGTATCGCCCCTGGATATCAACATATCCAATCAAAATTCTAGTGATGATGAATCGAGGTAGGAAACCTTGAAAACAGCTTAAACATTGAGTCTTTATAAATTTTTGTGTCAAGGTAGATATTCTGGACTTTGAAGTGTAATTGGACCTTGATGAGTTCGTCAACTTGATTAAGGAAATTTCACCTGATTATATTGTTAAACTTGTAATGATCAAGCTAAAAAAATGCCTATATGTGGTGGGAAAATTTAGAAGGAACTTTTAATTGTGAAGAGCAAAGCATGACCATCATCTGGGCAATAATAAAGAAAAATTACAACAAGTAATGTCGTAAGATCAATTTTTGAAAACCTGCCACTTTCAACAAAACCATTTAACAATAGAAAAATATGTTGTTAAATTTGAGCATTTATTGCTCAAATGTGATTTGGTGGAACCAGAGGAAGCCACCATTGCATGATTCTTGGGGGCTCTAACCCTCCATTATGAATGTTCTGCATTTACATTCTTCTTGGTCTTTCAAGATGTGGTTAATTTTTTTATCAAATGACCTCTAGTTGAGCGGATGATTCCATTCAAAATTAAGACAAAAGCATTTCAGTAAGCAATACTAGAGTTAGGCTACTTGTAAATGTTTTAAGTGTCTTGGGTTCAAACATATTGCATCCAATTTTTCGAATCAAAGAGTTTCTTTTATTGAAGAACTTGAGAAAGACATAAAAGATGATACAAGTAAAGAAGTTGAAAATATAGTCATTAGTTCATTAAAGATCACTAAATACTAGTAAAGATGATTCATGATTACGACACAATATTTTTTCATTCACATTATAATGTACAAGACAAGATGTGTCAATTAATTATTAATAGCTAAATGCATGAGAATGTGGTGGCAATAGCATTGGCAGAAAAGCCACGATTAAAAATTGAGAGTTGTCCCCAATGTTGCAGGTTATGATGGATTCAAAGGGGAAATGAAGTGGGTGTGAACATGGACTACTTGGTCTATTTCTTCATTGGGTGTTTTAAAAAGAATGTTTGGTGCAATGTGGTGGAAATGAATGCATGCCCATTTTTGTTGGAACAACCTTGGCAATATGACCACAAGACCATCCATGATGTAGTTTCTAATAATTATTCATTAATTCATAATGGAAAGCAATTTGTTTTAGCAAATTTGATGGAGAGAAAAGACAATTTAATCTAGTCAAAGTTTATGGTTGAAGTAGAGGTTACAGAAAACAAATTAAATTCATACTCTTTATTTCTAATTAGAGCTCTGCAAGAAACAAATCAAAGCTCTCTACTGGTGGTTACAGAGGAAAATGAAATAGATTCATCCATTCCATAGGTAGTTTATCCACTTGAACAAAATTTTCAAGATGTTATAATAAATGAAGTACATGTTAGCCTACCTCCAATTCATGCGAGCCAACACACAATATACTCTATTACAATTGTTTGAATTCCCATTAGACTTACTTATCATACGAGGCTTGATGAACGTGAGGAGTTGAGCTATTAGGTGAAGGAATTGATTATTAAAAGATTTGTGCAACCCAGTTTTAGTCCTTGTGTAATTTTTCTCTGTTAGTGCCAAAGAAATATGACACTATCATATGTGTATCAATAGTTGTGTTGTTAGCAAAATCTCACTTAAAAATAGAATTTTGATTCCTCGAATAGATGGTATTTTTTACCAATTGCATGGGTCAGCTTTTTCCCACAACATAAACTTGCAAAGACACTATCATTAGATACAAACAAGAGCAAGTGATGAATGAAAGTCTAATTGTGATAGATTATTCGAGTGGATGGTAGTGTCATTTGGATTGTCTAACACACGTAATATGGCCATGCATCTCATGACCAATAGTTTTTCAGCCTTTTTTGTGTAAGTTTGTAGTAGTATACTTGACAATATTCTATTGTACAACCAGACATTGGAAAGACATCTTCAACTCCTTCGATTGGTTTTTGAGGTGCTTCAAAAGAAATGGCTATTTGCCAACCCAAAGAAATGTCAGCAACATACTTTTTTTTTTTTTTGAGATTTCTAATTTTAGCTATAGTATTTGGGGCCAGTTCGATCAAGATGTGGAGTTTCATGGATTTGGATTATTATATCAAAATTTTATAAAAAAAATCAACAAATTATTGCCCCAATCACATATATTCTTAGGTATGAGCAATTTAATTGGAATAACAATGCTCGAGCTAGCTTCAATTTTTTGAAGCAACAAATGGCATCAACACAAGTGTTGGCTCTTCCAGACTTTGATCAAGCCTTTGAGGTGGAATGCAATGCATCAAACATGGGCATTAGTGTTGTGCTTAGTTAAAGGGACATCCAATTATCCTCTTTAGTGAAATATTAAATGTTTTTTTTGTCAAAGATACTTAACTTAAGACAAAGAACTATATGTCATAGTATATGCATTATATCATTGGAATCATTATTTATTGTTTACCAATCTTGTCCTTCTCTTAGATCACAAAACCCTTAAGTTCATTCACAATCATTAAAAATTAAATGGAAGACATGCAATATAGGTTGAACAATCGTTAATCTATATAAATTAGGACAAAGGAACCAAGTGTCGAGGTCCTTGGGTTGTGAATTTAGCTCAATGATCATTAATCACTCTCAAATTAAGATTGGATCTAAATGAGCCAGTCTAAGAGCTGAAACTTTAAATCAAATTTTTTTAGCCAATTTGGAGCCATACACGACTTGGTTGATAAAAAAGTAGAAGTTGGTGCGGCCCCTTCACGAGCAAATGTGGCAGGTTCCACATTAGAGGATTTCAATATGGGAGGTCGCCTCTTCATGACCTACATTGCTAAAACATGAGTGTTCATGTACTTAGGCAAAGACAGGATGAGCTAAAAAGACTACTACAAAAAGCTCTTTTAGTAGGGCCTAGTCATCCACTCCACAAACTTGGAGTGGTTGGCGAAGAGAAAGGGAAGGTCTTCCATGCTCCATTTATTGAGAGTTTTGTTGTTTCTTAGTAATTGGGGTATGCTGTAATTTTGTTGCATTACGAGTTTTGCAATGAGCATGTAAACTAAAACAAGTTCGCTCGAAACATGAGGAGAAGTTAGAGGTTTTATTGAAAAGGAACGAGGAGCTATAGAATAAATCCGTGGAGGATTCTAAGCAACCCAATTCCTTTCAAGCGCAAGTAAAACATTCAAAGAAAGTGAAAGTCAACTCCCTTGACAAGCTAAGGGACTATCACTCTCAAAATGCTTCTTTGGAAAGTGATTTTATCATACCAAAGGAGTAGCTTGAACTACAAATAAAGGAACTTGAACAATACACAAAACAAAAGAAGGAGATGGAGGGGAAAGCCACGACCTTTGAAGTGTTGGAGATGAAGTCTCAAGAGGACACTGAGTTGAAGAGAAGGCTCGAGGAAGAGGTTGTGANGAAGAACTTGATTGTATTATTCAAATAGATCTTTCATGGTAAAAGATATTGTCTCCTTGAATATAAAAAAAAAACGATCAATATGGCTATTACCTACTTCTAGTTATGAACTTGATAGCCTTTAACCTTGCATCACATGCTTATTTTATGCCACTTTCATTTTAAATTTTGCTTCAATTTGTCTTGCAATCTCCTTCAATTATAGATTAAGATGTTCATTAATGCTCAAAAAAATAAAGTAGAAGATAAACTAAAAGTGCATCACCTATGCCAAGCCATTATGATAGAATATGTAGGTGTGTTGGGTGGCTATATCCATTAAGCTCAGATAAAGTATTTCATATTAGATGCATGTAAATACCACTTATGTTGTCTTGACGGACGATCATTGTACAAATAATTCAATGTTCATATACTAGTATTTCAATAAATCATTTTATACTGAACATATTATTATGGGCAATCCACTTATGGCGCAGTGGAGCCCAACCTTACCGGGAAAAAAACATATCTTTAAGCTGTTTAGATTGAATAAATCATTCATCATTCTTCAATTGATGCTATATTCTAGGAGAGATTATTGCATACGGACACCGCATGCATCTCTGCATGCGGTGTTCGATCCTGGCCGTAGATCACAGTCATCTACGGTCAAGATTATTTTCGTTTTAAAAAAAAAAATTTAGGTGGGGCCCACCGAAATACATCAAGACCGTAAATCAGGTGATTTACGGTCCGGATCGGACACCACAAGCAAGCTGCGTGAGGTGTCCGATCCGTATGGAATAATTTTTCATATTCTAGACCACTTATGACGCATAAATGCTTATCCCACTTTTGCATGGTCTATCGGTAATAAATATAATCAATATTAGAACTTATTGGCAAGTCATACAAGAATAAATAAATGTATGTTTGTGTATTAAGGGTCTGTTTGGGCAGCTGTAGTTTATCCAACTTATCCTGATAAGTTGTTTATCCTGATAATCTGGTAATAAACAGCTGATCCGGATAAGTTGTCTGTTTGTTTGGTTTGTGCGTTTAGAGAACAACTGATTCTAGAAAAATGACAAATTTGTCCTTTGTTCTGGATAAGCTACAAAGAAAAAAAAAAAAGAAATCAGCAAACCCACTCACCAAATGAGGAACACTTATTGACGCATTCGAGAGTGACGACGGCGGTGAGGATGAAGAAGAAGGGCAAAAGAAAAGCAAGGACATAGTGAAGTAACGTCCGAGTATGCCGAACAGAGAATCGGTTAAAGCATTAGTAGCAAATACGACATAGGATGTCGAACAGGGAATCAGGTGGGATCAATGAGGTGGGAATCGGCTAATGAAGACTCAAAGAAGAACCGAGGAGACGAGAGGGAGAGGAGCGATGGAGAAGCAGCTAGGACAACGAGATCTCATGGGGGAGAAGAAGGGCATGAGAGGGATTTTTCCTAAACGCACTTCATCGAAGCGGGACGCGTGGTCGATCCCGCGTCCCACTTCTCTTCAGAAATTAAGACCGGAGTTTTCAGCCTGCCCCCCAATCGCACGAACCAAACGCTTATCCTGCTTTTTCAAAACGCCAGACACCACAATAAGCTGCGTCAAACGCACCCTAAGTCAGGCTATAAAAAGTATGTAAAACTTGTCTCCTTAGTACATCATGCTCATCATAATTATAACTATTAGTATAGCCATCACTTGATTTTTCATTCATTGTTCCCATTCTCGCAACCTTCAATATTAGGAGCAATTTAAATCTCTAAACCATAGTTTTTGTGAAGATATATACCATATATATTTTGATAAGAAATAAATCCAGTTATACTTATAAAATAAGAACAACTAATTACACAACGGACCTTATATCTTTATCAACATAATTTGATGATGTTAACTGCAACATTATATTGTGAACTTCAAGTTCATCGAAACGAATCAGAATAAATGTTATGTGTGCAACTAGAGTGTTTCTAAAAGCCTCTATTAACATAAATTCAATAATTTCATCGTAAGGATTATAAAAAATCAATCATGAACAGGGTAATGACATACAAAGTTATAGGTGTGTTTAGGGCGGCAGTACAGTATTTCATCGTGTTATTTTCAATTTGACAAAATTATATTTTGTTTGACTTTTCGAAAAGCTATAGTTGAAAGATGTATTTTATCATCATGGTTGGACTTCACTTTTTTTTTTTAATAAAAAAATGCACCTTCTTCTAGAACAGCTTCATAGGCGCAACAACTCTAAACAGATGCATAGTGTAACTTACAGTTGTGCATGTAATCTAAGGAGAAAAATTTGCGTACATAAGAAAAGCTATTCAGAGGGTATTGAGAGGATATATCTGAATTATATCTCCTATAACCACTTATAAACTATTAAATATATGAAAATAAAAAAAAAAGCGCGAAAAGAATAATTTTTAAGTAGTTAGGTAGGTTAGAGGAAGGTTAAAAGCCACTGCCGCTGGTCGCATCATCTGAAGCAGAGAGCACCATCTAGGGCACAACCTTCATCCATGTTTACAACCCAGCTTTACTCCCCGCTTCCCACAGCCGAGACCCTAATTCCGCCTTCTGTTCACTTCTCACCTTCTCATTACCCATCAAGCCATTCTTCCATCCCCCGGCTTCATTCTACCGCGCTTCCCCTCAGCCGCAGCTTCCTTACAACCCGATATCTCACCCGCATCGCCCTTACCGATGCTTCGTTTAGCCTCTTTCTTTTCACAGAACTCAGGCTAGACCAATNGTCATTGCCATGACAACCATTCCTCCTGAAGTCTATAAATAGGGTAAAGGAGGGCCTTGCATAACTTACTCATAATATATTCAATTGGAATGTTCTTTTTGAGTAAGAAAATAGTTATAAATGAACTTGATGCAACTGAAGGAGCTTGTGATGATAGGGAAAGTAAGTTATCCTCGTCAATCCTGCTATGTAGAATGTGTTCCTTTTGTGTGTTGATATCTAAACTAAAGAGCATTTCACTTGTTGAATCCGAACAATAACAAAGAGATTTAACATTTACAATGTCAGGTTCAGGAAATGATTGAGAAGCAAAATGCTAAATATCAAGGCCAGGCCAATAAATCCCAAAAATCAGCAAGATTTAGAAAATGAGGTTTTGTATGGATTCAACTATGAAAATAATGATACCCAACAAGACCTTTGGGGAATTGAAACCTCGAGTTGTTCGAACCTTCTAAATTATAATGAAAATCAATAATAATGCTTATCAAAACGATCTTCTAGAAGATTCTAGTGTCAGGAGATTTAAATTTCGCCAAATTGACATTGCATTATGAGCCCAGTTCTCCTCACCCCAACAGATTAACGTCGGTGTTGAAAAAGTTTGCAGTAACTTTTAGTGATTCATAATAGCCACAACCTTTTTTTTTTTAAACATTTCTTTTTCTAAAGTTTAGAATTAGAGTTTTGGACAAAGAATGTACTCTATTTTCTTTATGATTACTCTTTTCGTGTGTGTCGGTGTGACTTTCTATGATGTTGTTAGTTATATAAATAACATTTATATTGAGCTATGGGGGATGAAGAGAAATAAAAAGTAAGTTGCTTCTTGCATTTTTTTTTATTCTAAAAATTTATAGTTCAGGAGGTGAATTACATCTCTAGATTCAATTCCAGGAAGTTCAATGGCAAAAAAGTAAGTGTAAACCTTGAAGTTTCAACACGCTGCTTCTCACGACATCAATATTGAATGTAGTTATTATTAGACATCATTAAATTGCTATGCTAGAATTAATAAATGCATGCTTTTATATTAAGTCATATCCTAATCACAATAAATAACTTCACCTCAGTGCCATTATTCTCGGGCTCAATATTTAGTAATGGTAATTCTATTTGCGTATGAATAGTCCAAAATTCTATAGAAGATGCAAGAATATTTGGAAGAACTTGATTGTATTATTCAAATAGATCTTTCATGGTAAAAGATATTGTCTCCTTGAACATAAAAAAAAACGATCCATATGCTATTGCCTACTTCTAGTTATGAACTTGATAGCCTTTAACCTTGCATCACATGCTTATTTTATGCCACTTTCATTTTAAATTTTGCTTCAATTTGTTATGCAATCTCCTTCAATTATAGATTAAGATGTTCATTAATGCTCAAAAAAATAAAATAGAAGATAAACTAAAAGTGCATCACCATTGCCAAGCCATTATGATAGAATATGTAGGTGTGTTGGGTGGCTATATCCATCAAGCTCAGATAAAGTATTTCATATTAGATGCATGTAAATACCACTTATGCTGTCTTGACGGACGATCATTGTACAAATAATTCAATGTTCGTATACTAGTATTTCAATAAATCATTTTATACTGAACATATTATAATATGGGCAATCCACTTATGGCGCAGTGGAGCCCAACCTTACTGGGAAAAAAACATATCTTTAAGCTGTTTAGATTGAATAAATCAGTCATCATTCTTCAATTGATGCAATATTCTAGACCACTTATGATGCATACATGCTTATCCCACTTTTGCATGGTCTATTGGTAATAAATATAATCAATATTAAAATTTATTGGCATGTCATACAAGAATAAATAAATGTATGTTTGTGTATTAAGTCAGGCTATAAAAAGTATGTAAAACTTGTCTCCTTAGTACATCATGCTCATCATAATTATAACTATTAGTATAGCCATCACTTGATTCTTCATTCATTGTTCCCATTCTCGCAACCTTCAATATTAGGAGCAAGTAAAATCTCTAAACCATAGTTTTTGTGAAGATATATACCATATATATTTTGATAAGAAATAAATCTAGTTATACTTGTAAAATAAGAACAACTAATTACACAACGGACCTTATATCCTTGTCAACATAATTTGATGATGTTAACTACACCATTATATTGTGAACTTCAAGTTCATCGAAACGAATTAGAATAAATTTGATGTGTGCAACTAGTGTTTCTAAAAGCCTCTGCTAACATAAATTCAATAATTTCATCGTAAGGGTTGTAAAAAATCAATCATGAAGGGTAATGACATACAAAGTTATAGGTGTGTCTAGGGCGGCGGTACAGTATTTCATCGTGTTATTTTCAATTTGACAAAATTATATTTTGTTTGACTTTTCGAAAAGCTATAGTTGAAAGTTGTATTTTATAACCATGATTGGATCTCACATTTTTTTTAATAAAAAAAACTGCACCTTCTTCTTGAATAGTTTCGTAGGCGCAACAACTCTAAACAGACGCATAGTGTAATTTAGAGTTGTGCATGTAATCTAAGGGGAAAAATTTGCGTGCGTAAGAAATGTTATTCAGAGGATATCCCTTTTAAGCGGTAGGTTAGAGGAAGGTTAAAAGCCATTGCCGCTGGTCGCATCATCTGAAGCAGGGAGAACCATCTAGGGCACAACCTCCATCCATGTTTACAACCCAGCTTTGCTCCCCGCTTCCCACAGCCGAGACCCTAATTCCGCCTTCTGTTCACTTATCACCTTCTCATTACCCATCAAGCCATTCTTCCATCCCCCGGCTTCATTCTACCGCGCTTCCCCTCAGCCGCAGCTACCTTACAACCCGATATCTCACCCGCATCGCCCTTGCCGATGCTTCCTTTAGCCTATCTCTTTTCACTGAACTCAGGCTAGACCAATACGAAGTGGATGCCCTTCTGCACCGCCATCCGGAGATCGAATCAGTAGCTGCAGCTTCTCCTGAATCACTTCGTCTTCGGATAGGCACTTTGTTGTCCATTGGGCTCGGCAACTCTGCTCTCCGGCGGACCATCATCAAGCGCCCTGACATCCTCACGTTGCCGGAGGTTGGTCTCTTTCTCAATTTCGTCCATGAAGAGTCTGTAAAACTACTGCCGACAAAGCTCGAGCGTCTTCTAATTAGCACCCATTCCGCTCACTTTCAAGGGCTTGTAATAAGAACCAAACTTTTTCTCAACCATGGATTCCCCCACGAGAAGCTCGGGCATCTACTCAATGTTGTTGATATCAAGAGGGCTTTCTGCGAGAAGACTATCGAGGATATTGAGGAGATGATTTTGTTCTTGCAGCGCTATGGATGGCCGAATACCATTGTACGTCGTCCCAATCTTCTCAACCTGGACCTGCATAAACAGCTGATTCCCCGTGCCCAGTTCTTCGCTAATCTTGCTGGCGGCGATGAAGAGTCCTCTTCTCACTTGATCCGTAAACTGCCAGGAATCCTTGCATATACGGTTGAGCACCTTCAGTCACACCTGGAGTTTTGGAGATCTGTTGGTCTCACTGGTGGACAACTCTTCAAGATAGCGCTTGTGTACCCCAATATCTTTAGCGTCAGCATAGAGAGGAAGCTTAGTTCCAGAATTGAGTTCCTCGAACAGTGCGGCTTGGATGCCGAGGAAATCTTTAAGTTTCTCGTCAAGGCTCCTCTTTTCACGAGCCTGTCCTTTGAGGAGAACCTTGCCAAGAAGCTGGCGTTTCTTGTTAAGCTGGGATACGTGTATCGGACCAGGGACATGGCTTTTGCCGTTGGTGCGGTGACCAGGACGAGCACTGAGAACATGCAGAAAGTAATTGAGCTTTTCTTCAGCTATGGCTTCTCTTGCGAGGATGTGCTGGCCATGAGCAGGAAGCACCCGCAAGTGCTGCAGTATAACTGCGAGTCACTGGGGAAGAAGATGCAGTTCTTGATCAACGATATGGAAAGAGAGGTCAGGGAACTGCTGAGTTTCCCTGCTTTCTTAGGTTATAATCTGGATGACCGGATCAGGTACAGGTATGAGATAAAGATGGCAAACAGAGGAAAGGGATCGTCTATCAACAATCTTCTTTCTGTTTCTGATGAGAGATTTTATTTGAAAACCAACAAATGGATTGAAGCAGGATCAGATTGTAATTCTGATCAAGTTAAGCTTTGATAGTTGGTGCCATTTTCTGTAGAAAAAATGGGTTAAAAAAAGGGGCTCGTTCCTGCCTGCTTAAATGAGGTTTCCGGGGGCATTCTTTTGATTAACAATTCCAAATGACAAAAAAGTAAATTTTACAAGGAGATTCATGACGAAGCAATAAAATTATGTATGACCTCCTTGTAATAGATGAATTCTAGGTTTGAAAACTATCCCAAGGCCTGACTATTCGGACCTGAGGGGAAGTAAGCGGCCATGCCATTCGTCTAGCTTAATCATCTTTATGTTGAAATCATTCACTAGGTGAGCGGATGTTGCTAGTTTGAGGGATGTCATTTTGACCATGATATATAGGTGCCAATTCATCAAGAAGCTTTTGGACCCGTGAGAACTTCAACTTGTTCTCCTTATACTCCACTTCATAGAATTCGTGACTTATGGTTGGATTGGTTCATAGAACCAGAATGATTCGAGGTGAGATCATCACCTGGATTGGATTTAACATGTTTTCTCAGACTGGCTACCATTAATGTAGGGAAGAGCTGGGGCACAATCATGCTAATTCAGGTAAGCAAAATATACTAAGATTGTATTTTTGTTTATCATATCAAATTCAGGCAAAGAACTTGTGCCGAGGAAAAGTCGGCATTGGTAGAAATATTTTTTTAATTACAGTATTTTTGCCACATGTTCAGATTACATATTTAAAATGATATTCTAATTAGGTTAAAATATTCATATGACTGATTAAAATTTTCCTATTTCTATTTTAACTAAAAAACAATGCTTCTCACATCCTTAAAACTCAACCCCACTCCACTAAAACACCACTCTTTTGTGGATACAAAATCTTGGTGATGGTATGGGTCTAACCTACTCAGGCTTCGAATAGGGGGATAAATGGAGACTAATGGGCTCAATTTATTATATGAAGTCACAACAAAACACTTTTATCTAAATCACACAACCCAGTTCAATCAAAATAATTCACTATATATTTTAAAGTACAAAGTCTTACTCTTCTCTCTAAGTAGAGGAGATGAAAATTCACTTATCTTCTCTTTTTATTGCAAGTTTAAATTTCTTTCTTAAGAAAGATTCTTTATTGTTTTATATAGACAATGCATAATGTTTTCTTCGCGGGCTCCATTCTTCTTCTGTATAGAGGTTTGACACTGTCTTGGATAGGCAGATGCATCTTCTTTCAGGATATAATGCTTCTCCAATAGAAGTTGGAGATCTTCTTTTATTAATGTTGCGGGGGAGGGTGGGCTAATATTTCTCCAATAGAAGTTGGAGATTTTCTTTTATCAATGTTGCGGGGGGTAGGCATTATTTTAACAGTATTGGATATTCTAATACTGATAGAGTTCTGATCAATTCTTTTGTAAGATTATGATTCAGCCAAACTTTAAGGTTTTTAGAGATTGATGATGTGATGTCTAAAATCATGAGTGGCTATGATTTCATTATATATATAAATATCTTTGGATGAAGGAAAGTTTGATATTTTCTCTCAACTTTATTGTAAGCTTCAACTTATTCTCTTAGAAGAGGTTAAACCCAATCTTGCTTAGGCTTAATGTAGTTCCTTTTTGCAGGCTCCAATATATCTCTACCAAGATCATTTGGCTGACCTTCATAGTCAAATTGAATTTGAACGCAGTCAAAATCTACAATGTTAATGGCAAGGTTCTGGTCATTCCTTAAAATAAATGAGATTTGAATTTTTTGCTTGATGATGACATTGTATGTCAATGTTGGTTAAGCTAATAACTTCTAAAAAAGAGAATATTTGTTCGAAGATATTGTTTTTGAATACCAATGAGTTATGATCGAGACATAATTTTAGTCTTGCCACAAACATCGAGGAAGATAAGACTGTCCAACAGAAGCTGTGATAGAGTTTGAAGGCTATAAAATATCACAAAAAATTGTCGGTGATTTTGATGTAGTGCTTGATGATTTCCTACAGATGCAATAGCTCTGTATATTGCTTTAAAATAATACTTTTGAATGTATGAGTTCAATGAAAATATAAGATCGAAGTGATCATAATTGATGACCTTTCTATCTTTATATAATTTTTTTTTTTTTAGAGACGGTACCCAAGAGAAGATCAAATTATTATATATTTTTAAGATAAGTCTTTCTTGATATCCAATAAACTGTAATTGAAATATTGTCCCTTCAGGTGGGAGCATGATTATTTTATTTTTTTTTAAGTTCTATGTTTGTAGATAATATAAAACAATAGACATTAGTTTTTTAAATGAATTTGGACGTTCTTAGGTTTTAACCTTATGAAATTTTTGAGTGTACTTGTATCGTTTAAGATTTTTAGCCTTCTATGATTTTTGAGTATATTAGTATCTCATAAAACTTATAATACTTCTGAGATTTTTTATGCTTTTCTACCTTTTGAGACTCATAGTCTTATAAAATTTTTGATTAACCTCTATTTTCTTAGATTTATAATCTTCTTTGATTTTTAATTTAATTATACCATCAGAGACTTAACTTTTGAAATTTCCAACGGGTTTGTACCTTCTGAGGTATATAGCTTGTTGATTATCTGAATTCTTCAAGGCTTCTAGCTTTATGAAATTTTTTAGTGCACATTTTTTTTCCGAGGTTTGAAGTATATATATATTTTGCGGCTTTTTGTCTTTTAAGATTTTTGAATATAGATCTACAATCCATTTACTTTCAAAGAGTTTTTCTAATAATGTTTTTTCAACTACTAACTTTCCAGCAAGGTTTTTGTATGAGCGTGCCTTCGAGGTATATATGTAGAGAGTTTTGCTCTTCTCTTTAAGTATAGTAGATGAGGTTGCAATGTTTTGATCGAATTACAAAGATAAGTCAACAATCCCTTGAGAACAACAACCAGGCTATAACAACTGCTAGTGGTGGTGGGCGGCAATCTTTTGAAGATTATGGATTTAGTTCTTAGTTTCTTCTTCTATTCTTTATGTTGAAACCGGGTTTTATTTATAGATTTTGGGAAGAGCATTTCAATAAATTTAACGAAACTCGAATGGTTTTAAATTGAATTTGGAAGTTAGCCTATTAAAATTTGTGTCTGATTATATATATATTTTTTTTTTGGCATNTATGATAAATGCTGATATTGACACCTGCAAATAAATAATTAAAGGTTCTAGCTTCATAATTAATATGTTGCATAGTGAGACAACAAGCCGCACCCCACATTATGAGAAGCAAACGATAAATAATTAAAAAAAAAAAAAAATTTAAGCACATGTCAAATAATTTTTATATATTTAAATATCTAATATTAGGAATTTTTATTTTTACTGATATAACATCACTAAATATTATTTTTTTAAAAAAAATAAGTTATAAATCTTCATTTATAATTTTATATTCCAAATAGTGTTAGAGTAGATATGCCTTGAGAGTTGAAGTGTGAATAGATAAAGAGAAGAAAGAGAAACTAAAAGAGTGTTGATTCCATTTATTCGTAGAACAATGTCTATTTATATTCATAAGTGGCTTAAATTTACAAATACATTATTACATTTACTCACTTATCAGTTAGAAGGTGTGACTGATCTTTTTTCTAATCCTGGAGCGATTAATCTAACCACGTCTCTAATATAAATAATTGAATCGATGTAAGCATATATGTGACAAGAGTGACCGTTGAATCAACAATTTGTGGGCCTGAGTCGTGTTGCTCTTCCTTTTTATTTACATATTCGTCCTCGTCCATTATTGTAATGAACTGTTCCTCTTCTTTATCAGACATTATTTGTTGAATTTGCTCTGCTTGCTCAATTTGTGCATTTGGTGGATCAGAAAATAATGTCTGATATTATAGATTGCTGTGGAGCAGGTTCTTCCTCTTTATTTACATCTTTAACCACATCCATTATTGTAATGAAGTGTTCATCTACTTTATCAGATTGTGTTTAATGAAGTTGGTCTGCTTCCTCAATATGTGCATTTGGTGGGTCAGAAATAATGTCTGATATTATTGGTTGCTGTGAAACAAGCTCTTCCCTTTTCTCCTCTGTTTTTTATTTTATGCAACTAAATTATCTAATGTACATTTGGGGTGTTTCTCCATTTCTTTTATTGTTTTTTTTTCTTCTTCTGCTCAAATGTCATAAATGGGGAACAGAATTTTCTTTCTTCAACTTCCTCTTGTCAATAAATTAGAGAAGGCATTAAACTACCTTGTGGGAATTATTTTATCCATTATTTTGCAAATTTCTCATATGTTTTGTTTATTTCCTTTTCTAATTTATTGACTTGAGACTTTAAGCTGACACTGTGTTATCTAAATTAATAAAATGAGTATTAACTGAGCCTTGAAAGTCAAAAAAAAAAAAATTTGTTGATCTCTAAGAAATTGATATATTACTTTTAATCCAATATGACTACTTATATGTTTATGTGTATGTGTTGGTTGAGGGTTGATAGGACATGGAACTATAAGATTAATATCAAAAGAATCAAGTGAATGTGGTATGACGTGTGTTCCCTATTTTGGGAGAAGCTTCACAGGACTAGATGGTTCATTAGTTGGAGGGGCAAATTATTGGTGTTCATTATCTCTCAATTCCAAAAAAAAAAAACATTAACATACAAAGCATTACAGACAAGCAATGTCACACACCAATAATAATACAATGACACCTAAATAAAACCAAGATAATACCACAATAAACCGAAGAATAACAACTAGAACAATACTAAGAAAAATAATGTAACTTAACAATAACAAATAAATAATATCATCATGACACCTATTAGGCAGCACCATAAACCATAATAAAAACATCACATGAGTATATTAACACTTTGAAGGGATTATGAAATAAACGACTCGCCTGGGTAAGGCTGAGCCTCTTAAAGGCTAGATGAATATGTGATGAGTTTCAGCTCACATTTATCGGCCACCTCAGCATGTGGGGTCTAGCCACAGGAACAACAGAGATGACCAAAGATGTGTGCTCATAAAACCAAAGTTATGTAAAGTATGAATAAATAATTAATTGCTATGACCAAAATTATGAAAGGAAATTTTAAGAGGTATGCAAAAGACACAAACCATTAAAAGAAAAACAAAACCATTAATGTATCCCAATGACTCCTCCCTCCTTATTTTAATGGCTCGGACGTTCACTTGCTCAATGAGAAAGTCACATACCGAGGCGAGTCAATTATATGAAGAAAATGCATGTGCATCCTCACAAAATGAGTATAGCCCTTTGGGCACACTAAAATTGCTTGAAATAAAAAATAAATTTGTCAACAAAAACTTAAGTAATAGCTCTTCAAAGAAAATAAAAGACTCCGTGAGTGAAACATTTACTAGGTCACTCTTTATTTGTCTCGCATCCACACCACAGGAGGGAGTATTATTCGAAAATGTTGGTGATCCTCTATTGTCTGGATATGATCTTGAGGGTACGGACTGAGTTAAAAAAACTTAGCCAAATTCATTGCTTCCAATTTATTCCATGTCTTCTCGGGAATGGTTGGTCGGACCTTATCAAAAACTTCGCTTACTGTAGATGGAAGACATCTCTAATTGATAGATTTTGAGCTCAAAAACCTGCATGAATACATCAAGAAATTATAACACCAAATAAATACATGAATAACAAATATGGTAAAATGAAAATAATTTCAAGAATAAATCTATATATTACTTAAGAGTAATACAATCTTTACTGATCAGTTTTGAAATATATATTTAATTAGTTTGATTGATTAAATTTCATGTTTCAAAATTATTAAAAGATAATTGGAGATATTTATGCTCTTGATTAACAATAAATTTAAGAAGATTTAATTTTAGCGTATCGATTCATCTAATTGCTTTATCTATATCACTTAAGTATAGCCATCTATCATTACAAATAAGTAAATCATTGTGTAGCAATAATCTTACTTAAAGTGTTGTATATTTTTTCAATATTTTGGTTGTAGTACCAAAATTTTCTATTAATATTAAAGTGTTGTATATTTTTTCAATATTTTACTTGAACAACACATACTTCTGTACACTATTTCAGCTAATCATTAAGATGAATTGTCATTATATTTATAAATAAAACTTTAAATCCTATTAAGACTAAGCCAGAACCTGTGAAAACAAGAACATGTTTTTGTCTTAGTGTACTGATATTTAGCTCAATATGAAGTTATTGTCAAGGTTATCTTAGCAGCAACTGATACAACCATAACACTACTTGAGTGATAAAAAAAACAAGAACCAAAAATACCTATATACTTTTTGCGGGCTCTTAACTGATTTATTGTCCTCCTTCTTAGACTGTTTCACCTCCTTCTTTATACGACTGCCCTTCACTATTTTCTTCGCCTCTTCCAACTCCGCCTTTTTCGGCTCTTCCAACCCCATCTTCTTAGTCTCCAAGATTTCATTATTCTCTTCCATTTTAATCTTTCTTCAAAAGGCGCAATGTGAAACCCTAACATGTGTTAAAGTTCAAGCAGAAATCTTAGCTCACCCGCGAGCGAATGTGAAACCCTAAATTTTTTTTTGTCGAAAATGAGTTCTAACAGTCCGCCTTTTACCTTTTACCTTTTACCTTTGTTTGGGCGAGGTCACGCACAAAAAAATTGTTTTTTTTTAATAATTTAAATGATGGGCACACTGTAGCACATGTGGCCTCATTCTATTGGTTTTCGCATGCAGAACTGCGTGTGTTCTCCGTACGGAAAAATTCTTCTCTTTTTGTCTCCATCTCCCTCTTTATCTCTTTCTCTCTCCAATGCAATCTCTTTCTATGAGGTTCTCTCTTAAAACTTCAATATAGTTTAAATTAATTATAACTTTAAACTACTCAAATCATTTCAAATACAAATATTTTTTTTCCATACAAAAATAATTAAAGATTAGTTTTAAATAAAACTATTTTTACATTCTATTACAGCTATTTTTAGCTTTTTATTTTATTTTAAATTTTTTCGAATTAGATGATATATAATTTTTAATTTTTTTTATAATAGTTTGGGTTAAAAATTTAATGACTTTTATTTGAGTATTTTGCTGGAAAGAAGATGTTAGTTTAAAACTCTAATGAATAAGAACGAGAATTTAGCCTACTTAATTTACATAAAATGATATTTGAACCCCATATAAATGTTTGATAATTTTGATAAATATACATATGGAATAATTAAATAATATGACAATTAATTAAAATTATTCTTCTTGTTTTTTTATTTTAAAAAATAAGGAATGATTTTTTTCAAACTATGACAAATAAGGCAATGATATATTTAAAAATTAATTTGTGATTATATTAAACCATGATCATAACTAGGGGTGTAAACTAATCGAACACGAACGAACAGAGCTTGTGTTCGTTTGAAATTTAGTTTGTTTGAAATAAGCTCGTGTTCANTCGGGGCTAAGTGGGGGTGTAATGCGGTCAAGGAAGAAGAAGCGGCCATGGCTGTACTCTCACCGTCGCACTACAGGGAAGGTTGCCGCTTTAGATGGAGAAGGGAGTTGGTGGGTATGACCATGAGCGAAATTTTCTGTGCTGTTCTGTGTCATCAAAGTGGTGGGGCCTCGTCTTCCAGAGAGCTTACGCGTGGCTTTAAACTAATAAATTTGAATATTTTATGATCGTAAGAAAATGATAATATTCAGTTAAAAAATTATATTTAGCTCGATATGATATACATTTATCAATTTATTGAAAGTTTGGTATTAATTAAATTAAATCTCATTCATCGTTATTTAAAATCTGTATCTTATTTGTAAGTTGTGCCACTATTAAAGCGTGATAATTGTTCATTTTTTATTATTTATTGCGTAATTAAAAAAATTTTATCAACTAAAATGGATTTCGAGATATCTTGTAATAAAAAAAAATTTTTGTTGTGGTATATATGAAATTTAAAACGATCATCTTTGACGAAGCGAAAAATGGAACGAGAAAATTCACACTAGAAAAGAACACGCATATTTATGTGGTTTGGCAAATTGACTACATCCACAGAGTTATAGAGGATTTTACTAATTGAGGAATTTACACCGTTTGATTACGTCGACAATTACAGGATCTCTCATTTGCTTTTTCTCTTTTTACACCGAGATTCACACAAGAGCAAGAACACCGAAGAAGAAGAAATACTTACAAGAAAAAAAATATTTTTCTCTTCTGCCACAAGCCAACAAGAAGAAATCAAGAAGAGCAATTATCTTCTTCCACTATCTCGTTCTTCCTTCTGCCAAGCACGCAAAAAACAACACATTGCAAAAACACGTGTTACCCGCCCCCGCCTCTCTCTCTCTCCCACTTCCGCCTCTTTAGTTTCGTGTAAGAAAACACAACATTTTTCATATTCAAGTCAAGATTATTCAAAGTCTCGATCTCAACGATTTTATAGTCAAACTGACTGCCTGGACAAGACGAACTTGATGATACCAAAATTAGTTCGATTTGGATTCAATGAAACTCATAAAGCTAAAGTCTTTTTTGAGATATTTGATAGTCAATTGAATAATCAAATGAACTCAATATTTAACATATTTATATTCAAATCAAATATCTCAATTGGAGAAATCCAAACAAGCCTGAGATTTTTTAATTACTCACATACAGTGAATTATTTTGACTGGGTCAAACCTTATGATTTTTTCCATTCCGAATTTTTTGTAGTAAAAATTCACGGTATCTTCTCATGCTACTTTTTAGTTATATGTTTGTATGTTAGAATGCTACTTTTTAGTTATATGTTTGTATGTTAGATCTTCGCATAACATCAAGACATTAAATTATCAGTCTGAGTCAGTTTTGGGCAGCTGCAGCTTATCCAGCTTATCTAAATAAGATGTTGATCAGCAGCTGATCTGGATAAACTGTCTGACTGTTTGGTTTGTGCATTTGGAAAATTGCTGATTCTGGATAAATGATCATTCTGTCATTATTTTGAATACTACAATTATTTATAAGAGAATAGAAAAGTCATAATATTAACTAAAAAAAACTAATTCAATGTTAAAAAAATTAATAAAGAAAAATACCAATTCAATTCTTTTATAAAAATATAAATATGAAAGATTTATTGCCAATCAATTTCTATATATTTACATATCTAACTCCAAATCATTTCCCTCTCCTCTCCCGCCTCCTCCTCCAACTCCATCCCTGCCCCCCTCGACCTTTCCCTAGTCGAGTCTAAGATGTTCATTTCCCCCCTCATTTTTGCATGCTCCTCTGGCTCTATAAAACTCGCGAAGCCTGCGCTCGACTGCACCTACAAACCTATTTCTCATTCCTACCTGCACGACGAGGCAGACCCCTCCTCCCCCAACACGCAGCTCCTCGCCCGGCTCATTGACGCAGCCTACTCCTGCCAGTTGCATGCTGATGGAACGCTCTAGTTACTCATCATCAAGACCATTCTCTCTGTCGTCACCTCCACCTCCCTCCACATCCATGACGACTATGGGTGTAAACGAACCGAACACGAACAAACAAAGTTTGTGTTTGTGTTTGATTCGTTTGAAATTTAGTTTGTTTGAAATAAGTTTGTGTTCGAAATTGTTCGTGAAGTCACTGTTCGTGTTCATTTCTNTCGGGGCTAAGTGGGGGTGTAATGCGGTCAAGGAAGAAGAAGCGGCCATGGCTGTACTCTCACCGTCGCACTCAAAGGATACAGGGAAGGTTGCCGCTTTAGATGGAGAAGGGAGATGGTGGGTGTGACCATTGAGCGAAATTTTCTGTGCTGTTGTGTGTCATCAAAGTGGTGGGGCCTCGTCTTCCAGAGAGCTTACGCGTGGCTTTAAACTAATAAATTTGAATATTTTATGATCGTAAGAAAATGATAATATTCAGTTAAAAAATTATATTTAGCTCGATATGATATACATTTATCAATTTATTGAAAGTTTGGTATTATTTAAATTAAATCTCATTCATCGTTATTTAAAATCTGTATCTTATTTGTAAGTTGTGCCGCTATTAAAGCGTGATAATTGTTCATTTTTTATTATTTATTGCTTAATTAAAAAAATTTTATCAACTAAAATGGATTTCGAGATATCTTGTAATAAAAATTTTTTGTCGTGGTATATATGAAATTTAAAACGATCATCTTCGACGAAGCGAAAAATGGAACGAGAAAATTTACTTCAGAAAAGAGCACACAGATTTATGTGGTTTGGCAAATTGCCTACATCGACGGAGTTATAGAGGATTTTACTAATTGAGGAATTTACACCGTTTGATCACGTTGACAATTACAGGATCTCTCATTTGCTCTTTTTCTTTTTACACCGAGATTTACACAAGAGCAAGAACACCGAAGAAGAAGAAGAAGAAGAAATACTTACAAGAGAAAAAACATATTTCTCTTTTGCCACAAGCCAATAAGAAAAATCAAGAATAGCAACTATTTTCTTCCACTATCTCGTTCTTTCTTCTGCCAAGCACGCAAAAACAACACCTTGCAAAAACATGTGTTACCCGCCCCCGCCTCTCTCTCTCCCACTTTCGCAACTTTAGTTTCGCGTAAGAAAACACAACATTTTTCATATTCAAGTCAAGATTATTCAAAGTCTCGATCTCAACAATTTTATAGTCAAACTGACTGCCTGGACAAGACAAACTTGATGATACCAAAATTAGTTCGATTTGGATTCAATGAAACCCATATAGCTAATGTCTTTTTTGAGATATTTGTTTCTCAATTGAATAATCAAATGAACTCAATATTTAGCATATTTATATTCAAATCAATTATCCCAATTGGAGAAATCTAACAAGCCTGAGATTTTTTAATTACTCACATACAGTGGATTATTTTGACTGGGTCAAACCTTATGATTTTTTTCATTTCTGAATTTTTTGTAGTAAAAAATAATGGTATCTTCTCATGCTATTTTTTAGTTATTTGTTTGTATGTTAGATCTTCGTACAACATTAATATGCTAAATTATCACTATGGGTCTGCTTCGAGCAGTTGCAGCTTATCTAGATAAGATGTTGATTAACAGCTGATCTGGATAAACTGTCTGATTGTTTGGTTTGTTTATTTGGAAAACTGTTGATTTTGGATAAATTATCATTCTGCCCTTATTTTGGATACTACAATTATTTAAGAGAGAATAAACGAGTCAGAAAATTAATTAAAAAAACTAATTCAATTTTAAAAAATTTAATAAAGAAAAATACCCAATTCAATTTTTTTATAAGAATATAAATATGAAAGATTTATACACATGTCAATCAATTTCTATATATTTACATATCTAACTCCAAATCATTTCCCCCTCCCTCTCGCCTCCTCCAACTCCATCCCTGCCCCCCTCCTCAACCTTTCCCTAGCTGAGTCTGAGATGTTCATTTCCCCCCCTCATTTTTGCATGCTCCTCCGGCTCTCTAAAACTCGCGACCTCGCGCTCGACTGCACCTTCAACCATATTTCTCATTCCTACCTGCACGACGAGGCAAACCCCTCCTCCTCACCCAACGCGTAGCTCCTCGCCCGACTCATTGACGCGTCCTGCTCCTGCCAGTTGCATGCAGATGGAACGCTCGAGCTACTCATCATCAAGACCCTTCTCTCTGTCGTCACCTCCACCTCCCTCCACATCCATGACGACTTGCTTCTCCATGTATCTTCCGAATTTAGCTTTGTACAGAGCTTCATCACAGATCATTAATGACATTGATGTCGTTCTTAACTCACCCACTCCATCTGTTGCTGTGGCGAGATGCGTTTGAAGGAAAATCAGGGCAAGGGCGTAAAAAATAGGAACAAAACGTGGCCCTTGTGTTTCGCAAAATTAAAAAGCAGTTTTAGATACGTGAAATGTGTGATCGAGACGGTAAGCTACATAGGCGTTTTCAAAATATCGCCCGTAGTTTTAAGTTGCCTCAAACAGAAGAAATATTTGCTCACGTAAGACGTGCACAGAGCTGCGTACGTCTGGTAGGTTAAAGTGAGAGTATTGGTGGTTATATACATGTTATATCCCGTATAACCTCTCTGTAACTTACCCGTAACTAGTAAGTTTCGCGCTTCTGTTTTCATATATTTGTAGGTTACAATTATGTTACAAGGATGTTACATGAGGTATAACACAGATATAACCCTCAATACCCTCCTTGTAACCTCCCTAACGTACGCAGCGTTGCGTACGTTTTACGTGCGTAAATATTTCTCCCAAAACAGACCCGCTATCTCCATAAATTTTCCAGCACCTAACAAATTTTATGATTAAATTTAATGGATACCTTTCAAAAAAAAATTATAGTGGAATATTTAACTAAAAACTTAATCAATTAAAAATCTTATTTTTTTAATATACTTTCAAATGACTGTTGCATTTCATTTTAAAGCAGATCCAAGTGTTGAGATTTATTTAGACCACTTTTTGATCGTAAAATTTTAATGCCAAAAAGTTTCGGAATAACTAATGCAGGTCCGGGCAATGATGCCATAACAACAAGCTCAACTTGACGGATTTAACCAAAAAAATCAATTACATTCCAATTTTAACTCAAATCAGAGCTAAGGCTGCCAACCTCCCCATTTTGAATCAAGTTCAGGTGGACTCGAAATCAGTTCTAAAAGAAATTTATTCAAAAATTTGGCTTACTCAGTTCGAATTAGATCTTTATCCAAGCAAAAAATTCAAATCAATTTTAAAGCAATGAACAATCTTCGAGCTAAATTAGTTAAATTTACAATCCTAACATCATTACAGCGGTTAACAATCTAATTTCGAGTTGAGCTAGAGCTTCCTCGAAAAAATTTCGATTCAAAATTTTATCTTGTAGCTCGGGTCATTTATTTTGATCCAAATATCAATTTTTAACTAATTTCAAGCTAAATTCACAGCGATGAAAAATAGAAATTTATTTTAGTTGGCCTGCGAGCTAACTTGAATGATGTACAAATTTAATTAATTTTTAATTACGAACAATATTTTTATAAGATAATATAATATAACGTGTCGCTTGATGATAAGTATATAAATATAACATAATACTTAATAAAATAATTTATTTATGGGAGATTAAAAATTTAAATGAGAGAAGATAGAAGAAAATGTCATAAATTTAAGCGAATAAATTATTTATAAAATACATAATTTAAGATAACAATTTTGAAATTACATATAAATCTAAAACTTTTTTGAATATTAGAAAGTAAGACTCCTAAGTTGTCCGAAACGAGTGCCATCCTTTCCATCGCCGTATCTCATCCAAAGCCCAAACAAAATAAAAGACATTAAATGACATAGTTTATTTTACAGATAGTAATAGCTGCTGTCATTTAGCTTAGAATTTCAAACAAACAAATTAATCGTTAAGCCAATAGGTTCATCTGATTGCATTATAGTTTAAAATTCATTTTAAAATGATGATTTCATTCATTTATTTCATAAGACGATCATTACATTTGTGAAGAAAACCTACCACCCGATTCATATGTATTTAGCGCTGTCAAAAAAGCACGTTGTTTGAGAACAACTTGTGTTCGGTTCGTCAACGAGTTCGTGTTCGATTCGCTTGATAGGTAAACGAGACGAACGTGAATATGTTTTTTTCGTTCGGTTAGTTAAATGAACTAAACAAAAACAATGATTCGTTCGTTCGTGTTCAAATCGTTATTGCTCGAAATATAAAATAATTTAAAATAATTATATATATATAATTTATGATATTTTAAAAAATTAAATTTTATAAATTATAATGTCTAATGAATTAATAATAATAATATATTAATATATACTATAAGTAATATATTAATATAGATATTATATATTTATATAATATAAATTATATAATTAATATAATATATTATTTATATATATTAATATTAAGGATGTTGAACTGGCTCGTCATTCGCGAACAACACATATTCAGCTCATTCGTTAAGAAACGAACACGAACAATGATTTCACGAATAATTTTAAACACGAACTTATCTCAAACAAGCTAAATTTTAAACGAACCGAATACGAACACAAGCTCTGTTCGTTCGCGTTCGATTCGTTTACACCCCTATATGTATTTACATTTGCAACATCTAAACTTTGCTTTTTATATTTATATCATTCAAATTTTTTACATCACATCAAAAATACCACAATTTCAACTTATATAAAATAAAATACATTTGTTCATGCATAGGTAATGTAACATATATGTAAAAAATTGAAATTTTGTGGTTAGATAAGTAAATACGTGAGACTTATATTTATTTTTATAATCTGTCTTTTTAATGATGAAAAGTACTCATTAAACAACCTGCATGAAAAGATGCATTTTAACTTTTAAAAAGAGATAATAGTGATATTTTTATGTTATATTAAAGATTGAAATTGCATGTGTGAATATGAAAGCTTAAATGTAAGATATATAAGTAAGAATTGTGCGTCATGCATGTAAATGCCGCTTATTTTTGTTAACAGTTGAATAAATATTCAAAAGGTAAGAGACTGTAAGAACAAGATTAGTCCTTAACAATTTTTTTAATAGGTATTTAAATATCCTCCATCTTTTTAGCATGCATACCACTGTTCTTATATATTTACATATAACATCAAGCTTGATATTTAGATTTATAACACCTTGGCATCATAAATCTGCACATGAAAAAAGTATACATACTTTGTAAAACAATGAGGAAGAAATATAGAAGAAAGCCGTTTCATCTCATCAAACCTCGTGGAGTGAAGAGAAGCAAGAAATATAGAAGAACATGCTGAAATATTATCATAATAGGGAGCTGCAGAATTGATGGAGGTAGAGAAATCATGTAATAACCAACATAGCCAAATAAGATTCATTGCAATGGTCACAAGAGCTAAATACTCAGATTTGATGGACCAAAGAGCAACCGTAGACTACTTTTCAACACGCCAAGATATTGGGACGTCTCCGAGAAGCAAAAAGAAATGAGTTTGGCCTAACTATGATGAAGTACAAATTCATTAAGAGTGCCATGCAAGAAAGCATTGAAAACATTTATATGAGAAATGAACTAATTAGGATGAACCACAGCAAGACAAAAAAAAATACAAACAATGGACATCTTAGGACAGGACTAAGAGTATCATCATCATCAATTCCATCTTAGCAATGGAAACAGCACATTGAAGATTGCAATTCATAAATCATTATTAAAAGCACTTTGGCTTGGATTATTCAGAAGAAGATGACTATCGGCATTAGAGCGACTTCAACATTCAATTAATGAATCTTGAATTCAGCCTCTAAGATGAGCAATATTATAAATAAAAACAATTATGCCACTCAAAAAGGGGTATGTTATAACATTAAGACAAGAAATAGGGAAGAAATTACATACTGGGAGAGAATACCTATTCTACTTAGATTAGTAATGTCTTCTTTCCTGTTCAATAAACAATTACTCTAGATTCTCTCATAATAAAACTGTTCCTTGACAGAATAACACTGCTACTTGACCTCCTCAATCCTCATAGAGTACCTCAATTATACGTAACCTTACTCCCTGGAATTGGTAGAATTCTTCTTGTCCTACGCGAGGGCAAGTAACCTAGATTAATGTTTTTGATGCCGTAAGAAGAAAATTTAATGATATGTCACAGTAAAAGGAGCTATAGATGATAAAAATCATAANCCTCGTAGAGTACCTCAATTATACGTAACCTTACTCCCTGGAATTGGTAGAATTCTTCTTGTCCTAGGCGAGAGGGCAAGTATCCTAGATTAATGTTTTTGATGCCGTAGGAAGAAAATTTAATGATATGTCACAGTAAAAGGAGCTATAGCTGATAAAAATCATACAAATTATGGCCAATTGAACCAAAATGATGTTATTCAATCAAAACATGATGTTTGTAAACCATCCACTAACCTAGTGACTCAGGAGCAACTAATTGCCCAATTCATTAAGGTTCATAACCAACGATAAATAACTAAAGATGTTACTAGCATTAAAATTATTGGCGTCATTTCAATAACTCCGCAAACACCACATCAACTTCGATTGAGCATCCAGCCCATTGAATGAGTTCTCGCACTATAATTCTTTCACTCTTGAAGTCTTAAAGGAACCTGTACTCCAAACTTCAAAGCCTCGTGGTTTAAAATTCCTGAAAATATATTTAAGAATGTTTTATCTCTATATAACATCTCAGATGCAACAGCGTGCAGAATCGTCGCTACCATCTTTAACAACTTACCAAAAAGCTGGTTCAGAGACTTGTCTCCTCCTAATTTAGGCACATTTCCTAGCCCAATTTCTAGCTTTCACGTCGCTAAAAATTTAACATTTTCTTTTCTCCCTTAAAAAGAGGAGGGGGAGAGTGTAAGGGATTACAAGGCTAAATTCAACAAGGCTTCTTGTGATGTCATTGACGATGAAAGTCATTAGCAAATTTAATGTTCATCCTAAGACTTAGACTAGTAACTTCTAAGTTATTTTAAAATTGGGGTGATTACATACAGGGCACCCAAAACATTGTTATTTAGAAATCAAGCACCCTCTTTCATACATTTTTCAAATTCTCACTCAAATATCAAAGGTCATGATAAGACAACAACCCATATTTTTCATTTTTATCAAATTCACAATGATTTGATCTTATCATGCATAAATGCATCGGTTTCATAGTTCAAAAAATCACCTAGGTGATTGATTTGTACATAGCAATGTTTTCTGTGCTTTGTATGTAATTATGCCTATTTTGTCAAAAAAAAAAAAAAACATGGAAGTGTACTTAACCACCTAAGTACATTAATATAGAAGTACTTGTGCATGAATCTTAATATGCCGCATGGGGTTCATCTTAATCTGCTGAGAAGAGAGAAGAAATTCTGTCTTCTCAACTCGATAAGGTATAAAAAGCCTAATTTCTCTGACCATGAGAATCAATATAGAAAACAACCATTTATTGATCCAAGAAAGCATCCATCAGCCTTATCACCTACCAAATATGCAGATGTTCGTCTCCTCCCCTAGATCAATTATTATCTACCAAGAAAGAGGCCATCCAAGAGAAAATATATTTAAATTGCTAGCATCTACGAAGAAGTCATTCGCCTCCATGAATATGTCTTTCACCAAATCAACCGGG